>JASSUY010028593.1:4114-79615 GCA_032466535.1 Forpus xanthops | reverse complement strand
CCCCCCCCCCCCCCCCCCCCCCCCCCCCAAAGCAGCTTTTAACATTCAAACTCCTGCTACTTAATACATAAAAGAGGGGTGCTAATATTGATCTGAATGGACTGACGCAATTACACCTGCTGTGCGTTCTTCACCATCAGTTATTCTTAAGTACTCTGTTGAGACTGAGATACAGCAAATAAAGCCCAGATTTAGCTGCAGGAACTGGACCTGCTGCCATCCCAGTCTGTGCCTTACACACCAGGTTCACCACTGCAGTTTGTAAGTACCTTCCAGTTTTGCTCTGAGTGCCGATGGTATGTTGGTTGTCTCGACCTTTCTATGGTAAGAATAGACTGCAATAGAGTGTTTTGCATTGGACCCGTTCTGTAACTCACATTGGCTCACATACATAAATGCATACACCTCCCTACATTCTGTCATACTTTTGTTGAAGAAAGCAGTTTCATGGAAATGGTAGTGAATTTCTGCATTTAAGGACTTCTGAGGGTCCTTCTATGAGAGTTTACTCAACAGGTTTCTTGAGAAGAAATCAGTGACTGACCCATGTACATCAGAACTGCAGCATGTGTATGACTGCTGAGCTGATGCTGGAAAGGAATCATTGATTTTGTGAATTAAAAAAAGAGCACGGAGTGAGGAGAGGAAAGCAAGAATAAAGTGTAGGGCATTTGGGAGCGATTCAAACTGACCTGCTGTAAATGTTCCAGCTTTTTGCTCTTAAAGGAGGAGAGAGCGTCAGAGAGTTCAGATTTTTTTTCAGTTCTCAACAGTCTTCCTTAGCTTCACTAAAATACACCTCTGTGATCCACCCAGGCTTTAGGGATCAGTACTCGACATTGCTCTTCAGAGCTAGAGGATGCTTTTCCTTTTAGGAAAAGTATGGAAAGATGTCCAGGTGTCATATGACCTGAGCTTAATGAGGCTTACTGCTCTGAAAATATATTCTGGCTGTCCCATTGTTCTAATTTACGTAGGTTCTGGGTATAAAAGTCAGGGTTACAGAAAAAGAGAAGGTAAAGAATCAGGTGTACTGAGGAGAACCGAATGGACAAGAGAAGAGAGCGAGATTGCGCTACTTACTGTCTGCGGGTTGCAAAGATTTGGTGTGAAGGGAGCAAAGCAAGGTGTGAGAAGCAGAACACACACTTTTTGACCAAGAAAAATACTTCTGTGAAATGCTGTCTTCTAGTTTGGCAGGAGGGAGATGCGTTTAGGTCTGTGAATGCATTGCTACAAAAGCATGAAGGCTTTATGTGGGGAGAGTGCAAGGTCTGAAGAACTATGCATTTATTTACAGATCTGAACCAGAGCAGATTTGCTTTTTTTAATGTTTTTTTTTCCCCGCTGCTTTGAGTCAGAGAATCACAACAACAACAGAGAAAATTGCATGGATCTGCTGTATGCAGTTTTAAGGTGAACAGATTGTTAGCTTATGGACACCTAAGAGGGAAGAAGCTTGGCAAGAGAAAAATTGGTGTGAGACAGTAAGGTCTCTTGTTTGTCACTCACGTCATTACTAGAAGATACAGCAGCAATCAAGCAAGATCGATAGCAGTCCTGTGGAGCTGTGGGTTTCAATAAGTTCAGCTGGCTCTTTAAGGTCAAAATCGGTTTTGACATCCTTCCTTCTCGACTCTTTTAAGTTGCTCCAGAAACCCAGGATTTGCACTTCGTATTGCCATGACTTCTGAAAAAATACAAGAAGGCATCCAAAACCTTCCAGTTAGAGAAGTGGGAAGCTGCAGAGCACAGATGATGGCAACAGAGCTTAGTGTACTTCAGGAATGAACTCACAGTGTAGCAGCACTTCCCAGCTTTAAGTACAATAAGTCTTTGGGAAGCAAATGCCTTTTTAGGGCATTCAGAAGTACCGTTTTACTTGTTGATCCTTTGCTGCCTAATAGTAGCAGCTCAGTTTTTGGCTTTCCCACTGCGGGAATCCTAAAGAGGTCTTCTGTCCTTCACCATCCACCAGTTGTGGAACTGGCTTTAACAAGCCATGAGGATAGGTAAGGGTTAGCAGATACATACATTTACAAGGACAACGTGATTACTTTCTCAGGCTAAAACGTAGTATTTTTTTCACCTTTGAAAACGATTTGCGATTCTGTTGAGGTGGGGGAGGGTGGTGACACTGCTGATTTTACCCACAAATTTTATATACCATGTAGTGTATTTACACGTCGTAAAAGTACGCTAACCCCTTGTTGCCGGTGATTTAAGCTGCCGAGTAAAAAAGGTGTGCTGCTGTCTAGCTGAAGAAATGTATTAGCATGAGGAAAGCAGTGGTGCTTCTTCTGGGAGGTTTTAATCAAGCCTCTTGTGCTGATTGAGATGCAGTGCTCAGAAGTGAGAAAAATGATTAACAAAATCAAAAATCTCGAGCGTTTTTCATGGAAGCATTCATCAGTATATCTTCCGTAATTACACAGCCAATAAATCAATGTAGTGTGTAAGTGCTTCAGTCACAGTGTAAATATCTTTATGACTGAAACATCTTCAGCCATGAATAATTTATACCTGTATGATACGTTTTTCATATCCATGCTTTACTTCAGCATGATAAACTGATACTTCTCTGTCAGGGAATGTGTGCTTGATTATTGCCTTCTGATTTGTCTTCCTTGTGTTTATTTTCCACAGTTAGACACACTCCATTTCTTCTCTTGTGGTTCCTCTAATGTAGTTATCTTATTTGTTCATCCTGTCTGCCTTGGTTTGCTTTCCCAGTGTATTTCAACAGGCACCTGGGAAATAACGCTATCCTTTGTTCGGTCTAACACTTGTCTCTCTTGGGTATAGTTCCTCACCACAGACATCAATCATGACTGTTGCTGCCTCCTATTTTTCTGCCATCTTTTCTCAGGGTTGGTCATCTCCTATGTGTGCCCTGTTACAAGGCAGTACTTTGTCCAGTGGCAGTATATTGCAGGAATCTTCTGAACCTCTTCACATGCATTTTGCTTCACCCCCTTAATATTTCTAGGTGTCATGCCTCCGATGCTTTCACCGTTTTCTCCTAAATTGTTCTTTCTTTTTGTGAGGGGTTTCTGATAGGACCTTTCCTTTGTCTTCCTCGCTGTATCATCATAGCTGTTGTCCATAGACCTTCCCCTTCTTTTCTGAAATTTAATTTCACATCCTTCTCTAACCATACCTGTTTTAAATTCCAGGTGATTTCTAGCTGCAGTTATTCCAGAGAGTGATTCATTAACACATCCTGGTTCCCTAACCTAGTCCATTTCGGATTCTGACACCCTGAGAAGCACCAAGACATGCCAGATTCACAAACTTCTTCTTGCTTTTATAATTTTCAACATTAATAGCAGATTCTTGGCACCTAAAATGATACTGTTCCAGAATTTCTTTAAGTGACATGTTGTCCGGTTGGAGAAATAGAACAGCCATGGACATTTTGTGGGGGAAACTACAAAAACGGCCTAAGTACCACATAGGTATAATACTGATCTTTTGTTGCCTAATTTTAACAGATTCGGTAGCAACAGCATCTGGACCGCTGCTAGTTGAAGTTGCCAAAACTCCCGGTGCTGCTCTTGGGGTTGCACTAACTACCTCGATGTGCTGCAACAAACAGGTCATTGTCATAGACAAAATCAAATCTGCGAGTATCGCAGACAGGTGAGTGTGACAGAAGGTTGACACCGCAAGTCCATACATCCATTTTATTTGTACTTTTCATTCGGTTTGGTTTTAAAGAAACCCTTCCCTTTTTTTTTTGATAAGATTGACTGAACCAGACACTCTTAAGGTTGCAGGTCTTAAAATTAGCACTTGATCAGATCGTTTTTCCATACTGCCCAGTTTAAGCCTTCCAAGACACAATCTATTTTAGCTCATTCATGTAGTAATCAATGACATAAGCCAACCCCATGTAATATGTGACTGTCTGTTTGCAGTCTTCAGCACAGGAGTTTAGAGGTCTGCTCTGACTATTCAATGTAATGCTGTGGCAGAGATCCATATCTAAACAAATAACCCACTGGAAGTAAGCCCACAGTGTGGAACAGCTGTCAAGGGAAGTAAATTTTGAGGCTTTGCAACCTTGAAGTGTTCTTCTAGAACAGATCACTCATTCTTGTGGCACAATGAAACGGAGCTCCATAGGTCTGGATTTTTGACTGATATTGCAGAATACAACTGAGGTATTAGAAAGACTGGCTTCTGTGTTTTGAAGTGATTTTGCTGCAATTTTTCCACTTCATTTAAATAAAACCATTTTAAACAAAAAGGTAGATAGTTTTCCCCAGTGGTCTAAAGCTCTGTAAGAGAGCTGTGAGATCATTTCTGAGGTGTGTGCGTATGTGTGTGTGTATGTGTTTATACATATACAGTATATTTCTATATACATATCTCTATCTAAAAATTCCTTAAGTGTTACGTTTCAGCAGCAAATTCCTCCTGCATGTCCCCAGTCACCCTACCTTGTAACTCCTCTTTGGCAACGGTGCTTTTGGTAGCACCCACTTGTAGCAGTGAGTCTACAGCTCCTCTGTGGGCTTTTCCCTACAGTAGAAACTTTGAGAGTGACGACCATTGATCCAGGGGTGTTCTCCAGTTCAATGGTGCAGGATGCTTTAATTTTCTCCCTCTGTTTTTTCCCATTTCACAGGGGGTAACCAATTAAAGGAGCTGTCCACTTGACTGGTACGTCGGGATGCTGACTGCTGTGTTTGCATTTCTCAACTCATCCAGTAGCCAGTCTCTTGAGTGCAGCAAGATTTAGCAGATAGCCCCCTCCCCACCCCACTCCTCGAGTCACCATGCTAGCCCTGGTTTCATTATTTGTTTGACTACTGCATAATTTCATCATCATTTACAGCTTTTGTACTGATAAATGTTTGAACTAGAACTCAAAAAATGATGAACTGGGTGCTTGTGTGAGGGGTATGTGACCAAGTTATTTGAGTCTCCTTAAGCTCTTCTCATTTTATTCTGCTGCCATTCACACATATTTTTATAGTCAGCTATCCCATTCCAGTTCTGTGAGTGATGTCTTGGCCTATACTGTATTAACTGAATTGTTTTTAAGGTTTGTGCTAATAGATATAATGTCTGACCAGTGACAGTGCCTACAAAACACAAATCTCTCTCGAAAAAAAAGAACACGTTCATAGTTGTCATGACCAGTTTGAAGGCAGTAAAACTCATTTGCCAAGCAAGGAGTATACCTGATCATACCGAGTTTTTCCCCTTTCATGTAGATGTGGTGCATTACATGTAGGAGACCATATTCTGTCCATTGACGGCACCAGCATGGAGTACTGTACGCTGGCAGAAGCAACACAGTTTTTGGCTAATGCAGCGGATAATGTCAAACTCGAGATCCTTCCTCATCATCAGACACGGCTGGCGCTGAAAGGCCCGGAGCACGGTAAGAGGATCTGTAACACCACATACTGCTCTTACTTTTTCTGCCTTTCACTTCACCTGCCCTTGCTGAGTGGCCAAGAAAGCTATCACGGCAATTATGTCTGTAAATGTTGTCTCAGCTCCCCAGGTTATGCTTCTGCAGTTTCTGAGATGCTCTGTGTTTTCTCGACTTTAATGTACCTTCAGAGATTCCTATGGATAGAGAGGGAAATGTTTCACTGAGAAATGGCTCTACACACTTGTAAATGTACATAAAGACACCTGTTGACTCCCTGTTGTTGGAGGGGCAACGCCAGTAAATGAATCTCTAAATTGCTTCTTAAATGTAGAGTGGGGGAGGAAGGCCCACAGCCAACTTCTTTTCAGCCTATGAACTTGATAGTCTGTTATGAACACCTGTTCTCCCCTGCAATACCTTTAAAAAGCCCTATATTTTCTGTTGTTAATGGCATTATTATTGAAAGCCATCATTTCTCGAAGTACTTCTGAGATTGCTTCACGGGTTCATTGAAAAGGGTTTGTTTGTAAGCAGTTCCCTAGCTCCCAGCCTTTTCACCATTATATTTGTTTTATACCAAGGTGCTTGAAGAGAATAACTTTCCAATTTCAAATCAAATATATATTAAATGTCTTAGTATTTGAAGATGGGAGCTACCTGTCTTGTCTTCTAAATAATCCTTGGAAAGTGGTTAATTCACAGTATTCATAAGCTCAGTCGAACATATTGCACGTTGATGGCAGTCAAAGAAATAACAGGGGTTATCAACAGAGAAATACGTACCTGTGTTGCAGTATAAATGAATGGTCCCATCTTCTGAGGCTGTGTTACTGTGATTCAGCCTTCATTAGACCAAGACAAGATTTCTGAGGCCTAGACATGTCAGTGATGGTAAACATTCTTGGACATCTATCTAAGATGCAGGCTGTCCCTGGATAAGTGACACTAGTCAGTTTGTCAGAGTGGTAAATGTCTAACTAGTAGCTGAGGAGATACTCATTTCCCCTTGGACCAGGGTGAACAAAAAATAACCCATTCTTCAGTTATTCAGCTGCAGTTCTTTCCCCTTTCTACTTAAGCCAGTTAGAGGGGTAAGGGAGAAGGGAGTGATACTGCAGCAGCACAATGAGACAGAGACCAAATTTTGCAATGTATTTCTATTCTCTTCAGTTATGACAGCATGTTACAAACAGATCTTTCATGGGTTTTTTTGAAGTGAAGTTGTCACGCAATTTCTGACTGGTTAAAGAACCTTCGAAGGGTGTTTGTTTTGGGAAGACAGTCTCAGGGCAAAGATTTGTCTAGATGATTGTGTAACTTGAAGCAATTATTTCTCAACCAACATTTAAAACAAAATGGTGCCATCGATGTGCTAGTCACCTTGACCCAGTGTCGATGCTTAGAAAAAGCAATGTTCTTGCCATTGCCAGGGTTAGGATCTTATCCTAACAAAATCCTATCAAGGGGATCTGCAAGGAGCATCTTTTGGGAACAAATGCCCCTAAGGTAATTAATTAAGTTGCTTTCTTAAGTAAGGCAGAATAACTATGATGTCTACAGCCCTTCCCAGCCCCTCACCAAGTAGCGATACTCCAATATCACAACCAACTCAAGGTGTAACATGCATTATGAAAGCAACCTTTCATCAGGTGCAGTGTGCCCTAGGTGCTGCAGAGTTTGCAAAGCTCCCTTTATGTGTCTGGGCTAAGCTGAATCATTAGGACTGCATCTGTTAAGCTCAGTTATTGGTCTTAGGGGAACATGTTAGGAATTTAAAATGGGCAGGAAATTCAGCATAGGAAATAAATAGAAATTTTAGCCCTAAAATAAAATGGAGATCAGATTTCTTTTTTTCATGTTTTTTTTTTTTCCTTTATACCATGCTGCTGGCATTCATTTCTCTTGCTGCCCCATTAGTTTTATGTTTGCTGTACACAACCCTGGGTTGGAATAGCTCAAATTACCACTGAATTACTACAGTTACACACAATAGGATTTTCTTTCACGGAACTTTTGTTGAATGAGGATTATTCTTCTGCAAGCTGAGCAAACCAAATCTGTGACCTCCCCCCTTGGTAGGACATCGATGATTTTCATTTTCACACCGTTGTTAAAGTTTGGAAATCTTGCTGTCTGTGTGTGTAATCAAATAGACAGTTTCATCTGACAAGATATGTAAGTCTGTAAGACACCTATGGCCATATCCGGCTACTGCTGCTGTTTCTGGGACTCTTGCTGACGTGAGATTTTCCAAAGTCTTTGAGGTCACTGGCAGTTGTGCCTGTGGGTGAGGCTGGCAGGTACTGGCATCCCACCCAACCCTTACCTTTGGTATCTGTTGAGGGCAGGAAAACAGACGGATTCTTTTGATTCAAACACATCAGGGCGCAGTGGGGATGCTCTGAGGGAGACCCAGGGCACCCTGATGGAGGACACAGGACCATGCCTGGGAGTGCCAGGGCCTCTCGAGTCGCAACCGCCCCACAAGGCTATGGGGGTATGATGGGCCCCCATACTCTCCTTTTCCTCTCCCTTCCCTGGTGTGTGCTCCTCCCCACAGTGACAGCCATAGCTTTTGAGTCAGAGGAGGGTTAATATCTTCAGACAGTTAGCAGATCATTACTCATGTAAATACGAAGTGAAAGAGTAACCTTTCTTCTGGTACTGCACAGGGCTGCAGTGCCTACGTTTTTCCCACACAAGGAACACAAGGTGTGGGTCCAACCTAAACAGTCAGGATTTTTGGCTACTGCTGTATGCATCAGCAGCCATTATAGATGTAGCAGGTCGCAGAATAAAACAGGCAATACAGCTCATGGACCAAAGACTACGTGTAGTTCCATTGTGTGGGTGAACCCCTCGGTCATCCAATTCAGTGTATAGTTGAAAGTGTTCCTATGTAGTTCAGCAAGCACACAGTGATGCTAAATTTCATGATAAATAGACTACTTAATGGTGACTTCCATCATTTTCCTTTAATATTTGACACATCAACTGAAATGCTTCCCATTCTCTTTGTAAATATTGGCCTTCATTTTTGGCAGGTCCCAGACTCCCCCTGCATCAAATACTGTCTCAGATTTCATCCAGAAAAGGGTCGTTTTAAAGATCAAGTTTACAAACCAAAGTAACACCCCACAATGAATTAAGCATCCACCTAAGCAATAAGAATCCTTTTCTTTATTAACCAGGCTTCAGGGTACAGTTTTTCTGCTGCTGGCCCAGGGAAGTCGTTTACTGCACAGAATAGCATAATGCCAGCAGTAGGTGGTGGCAGAATTAAAATGTCAATGCAGTAAATTGAAACGACTGTCAAGTAAACGTCTCCATTCTAGGCAGTGCTATTTATAGTATCTGTTGGTCTTTTTAAGTAGATGAATGCAAGGAGAGACTTATTAACCTTCAGTTAATGATCGTACGCAATACCTTAGTTTTTTCTAAGGGATTCTGCAATCTTAGCTCCTAAAGCCACAGTGAGATTAGAAATTGATTCAGTACCAATCTCTTTAAAAACAAATACCAGACCACCAAAAAAAAAGAATCAGAAGCATTTATTCTGAGACAAAAGAAATGATTTCTGTTCCTCAAATTAGCAGCCCCTGGTAAGAAGACAAGACCAGGTGATCTATTCTTTAATTTTCTTTTTATTTTCTATTTATTTCCATTTTTTACTTCTTTTTTTTTTTGTTTGTGCACTTCGGTTACTTTTCCCTCTTCCTTGGGCCTTTTGTTTTCTGATTTTCCATTATCCCTTCATGTGGGCAGTGAAGGTTCAAAGAAGCAACAGGCAACTTACCTGGGATTCGTGTGCCAGCAGCCACAGCAGCCTCCTCTCCTACCACCATTGTAACACCTACCACCATTGTAACACCTACCACCTTTGTAACACCTATCACCCTGACAATTGCAGGATGCCAGCCTTGAAATTCCAGAAAACACCTCCTCAAAAAGGCCTTCATAATGTTCCATGCCTTTTCCTGCTCACATATTTTCTTCTTCTTCCTCTTCCTCCCTCCCCTCTTCTTTCACTCATAATTTTCCCATTTCAGGCACTAAAACCTTTTCAGTTTTATGGATGCTGCACTTTCTCATAGCCATGCCAAGGTTATTTCTGACACTTTATGCCTTTTCTTTCTGTAACAAGGCAACCTTTGTAGGCAGAAAAAGGCTTGAAAATTCTGAATGAATCAGCTCTTGCTATACAAGTAGACCATTACATTTGAATAGTGCAAATAAAGCACGATTTCTGAATGCAAGGCATCACTTACACATATTTTGTCAGAAATCACCTTCTACAAAAAGGCGTTTCTAAAATCAGTGTATCAGGACATATTGATCTGCATTGGTTCATGGATATGTGTTGAAAAATTTAACATTCTTTGCCTAAAATAACTTGTATCCTATGAATGTACTTTTGGTATGTACATTATCTTTGTTAGCTTCCAGCAGGTATTTTGGTGAAATGCTGGCTATACTGTTACCTAGGGTCACCTACGTGGTTTAACGTCTTTGTTCTTTGAAATGCACAAACCATTCCTGTGCATCATACACATTGTTTGATTCATTGATGAGTTACAGGCATGTGCCGCGCTCTTCCATGAAGAATGAGTGCTGTATGCCAAGTGTCTGATTTCTTACAGCAGCTTTGGTGTCTTCGTCCTTCTCTCCTACCTCCATGAGTGCATACAGCCTGAGTTCCCTGAACATGGGGACCTTACCTCGCAGCCTCTACTCCACCAGCCCACGTGGGACAATGATGAGGCGGAGGATGAAAAAGAAGGACTTCAAAAGCTCCTGTAGGTGGTAACAGCATTTGCTCCGAATGTGCAGTGAATGGGTGGAGGAGGGGGAAGATACAGGAAAAAGGTACAAAGTACCTTAATTAATATATATCTGCTAGGCAGAAAAAAGAATAATTGGAGTTTCTGTTAGATGAAAGGAAACATCAGCATACAAATATTTGTCCAAAGCTAAAAGGAGATGAGTAGAGGCCATGCAGCTTAACTGTCTCATCTGAAACACATAAAGCAATGTTTTCTTCAGACAATTGTGGAAGAGTTTATTATACCATTATTGGAGTTATTTTCAGATTCCTTGTTCAACTCTTCCCATTTGCACCAGAGATTAGAATTCATAGCTGAGTAGTCCAAAACATATTGCTGGTAAGCTCAACCAACTATCAGGTAACAGAAAGAGAAGAGCTTGCCACAGTACCTCCTAAGCAGTTTTAATGTTTGTATCTACATCGCAAGCAGTGTGGTCACTTTTGTGAAGAAGAGCAGCAAATAACAGTGAAGACTAAATAGCCTTGTTTCTAACCTCTCTCTGGGATTCAAAGCATGGATTTCCCAAGAGTCAGTAATTTCCCAAGTCAGCATTGGATGTATTTCAGGCTGCTCCACTTTGCCTATTACCAAGTATTCACTGAGCCAGAGGAATATGGCTGTATGAACACATTGTTTCCCAAACCCCGTGGAAGTGCTGCCTCTCCTTTTGGCTTGTGCATCTTTGTGTAATCCTCAGCAGCTCAGTTACTCCAGAGCAGGGAGCTGAGAACTGCTCTCTAAATTATCTGTTCCAGCTAATAATGCTTACAGGTCCACCCTGGAAGAACTGAGCTGCTGTGCATTCCAGCGCTGCTGCCCTGTATTAGAGATTTCCCATGGTGATAGTAAAACCAGAGCAAACCAGCAGCCTCCATCTAAGGCCAGGCACTGTGGTGTTGTGAGGAAACACTTGAGAGAGAAGCCGAGGTTTTGCTTTCTCGCCGTCTTTTGTTGCTTGCTTGTTCTTATTTCATTTGTAAAGCAAATGTTTTTACATAATATTTGCCTGTAAGTGCATTTTTGATTTTTTACTCTGATCAGCCATTTTTCACAACTCGTTTGTTGACATGTTAGCTTCTAATACATTCTTTTGGGTCACGCTGTCTTGCGTGTCCATCCATGCTGTGGTATCAGTAGGGGTCCAGCTCTTACATGTCCTCACAGGCACATGAGAAACAGTAGTAATGGTACTCTAATGGTAATTTATTTGAATAGTAAAATAACGCTGGATGCAAAAAAATAGCTCTTCAATAGTGCTATATTGTAGCTGTTCAATACAGCAGAGGGCTGTTAATCCTGAAGGCTAATCCTATTATGGATGTTGGGGACAGCCTTTACTTGTGGTGATGTGTTTTTAAGTTATCTTTCCTTCAAGGGAGCCATGCCCTGCAGTTTGATATCCTGCAAAGAAAGGCTCAAAACAAGGCCAATGGCATTAAAGTGGGACAGTCACGTAGGCACTGAAGCCCACCTAAAAGGTTCCTCAAGTCAGAAGTCCCTGGGGGTGACAGGCTGCTATGATTAAACAAATCTCTAGCTAGGAGGAATTGGGATGAGGCTTTGTTATGGGGTAGCATGTTATGTATTTACATTGTGAAGTCTGGATATAGAGCATCAGAAAATACATGGAACTGGCCTTGTTGCTGAGTGAGTCCGTGTCTTACCTCGAGCAGTGACTACATCATCATCCCTGAATCAGAGCTGGCTTTAGACGCATTGAGTGGTCAGCCAGGCTCACTCACCATGAGCTTGCTTTTTAGCCCATGCAGAGTTCCTTACTCCTGTTTCTAGACTTTTACCCATACTTTTAACTGCAGTAACAGCCAACTTGAGAGACCCGCACTGCACTGAATGTGCTCGAAGTGACAATAATAGAGAATAATTGGTCCTAAACTGTACCCTTCCACCATTCATCAACAGGATTTAGAAAACCTTGCCTCTTCCCCTTTGTGGGAAAGTTACAAGAACTAGTTAGCATGGACTGCTGTCCTTTTCCTAGGAGAGGAAGAGCACACTCAGTTTTAATGAGATATTTTATTATTTAATCCTCTTGGATAATTCAAGGGTTTTATTTACGTAACTTCTAATAAATCTTTTAAGATGTCATTTAGGAAGAAAAGGATGTATTGGTGAATGGTACTGTAAAGTTTGCGTTTCAAATTATTTAGGCAAACCTGCATAACTTCATGCGATCATGCTACAATTCATGGTAGTGAAGCGTGATGGTACAGCAGGTTACACGACTTTTATAGCCATGATTTTACAATCATTGCATTAGTTAAACACCGATCTTTCCAAACATGTGGCTGTAGAAATTGAAGGCTTGCCCTGCTCTCACTTGCTTTGTTTATGGCACGTGTTTCCCTCTGCCTTCTTTGTTTTCCTTTGTTTTAAATTATGGTATTCGCTGGGGAAACTCTCTAGATTATTATTTGCTTAAAGTTTAAATCCTGAAGTTCATTGTTATAGGCCCATATTAGCACTTGAAACTGAGACACAATTTTATGCCTATTTCCGTGATACTTACCAGATACTGCCATATCTGGTAGAAACTAGAGAGGATCTTAGATGTGCATGGATGCTGTTTTCTCAGTGCATCAAATTATCCACTGCCAGGAGGAACAGTGAATGTTTTGCTATTTCTTGAGGGTTAGAGTGGGAAACTGCAGGCATAATAATGCATGCGTGCACCTTTGAGTACATCCTGCTCTTCTCATGTGGCTGCAGGAATAAAAGTAACAAGTACATTATCTTCAAATTCAAGATTATTATTTATGTACCTGCAGAGCATTTAGTACACCCCAGAGTGTTCCTAAGAGTTGGATGAAAGCTGTAGAAATATGCTGAAATGTACCCCTAGTAGTAGCAAGCCAGGTTCACTAGAACTGCATGGACATACATGCCCCTTCTTAAACCATTAAGGCTACTTCCCGGCCTGTAAAACTTCAAATCCATCAAACAGCAAAAAGAAATGGCAGTGTTTCTTGCTGCAGTTATTTGCTGCTACAAGTACCAACATGCTCTTAAGTCATGGGTTTGGGCACTTGAGGCATTTTATAGAGCCTTAGCAAATAGCTGTTGTTACGTGACTTGGAAACATATTTTCATCTCAGCTCTTTCTTATTTCTGTTTCATTTTCTTTGGGAGTGGGAGGAGTTCCTAATGGTCACTTTCAAGTGCCCACATCACCAAAATACTTATCGGAGTGAGTTTTAAGTCCCACAAATATTCACTTCATTTCCCAATGTGAATGAAAACCTTGGCTGTGCTGCAAGCTGAAATAAACGTTTTGAAACCTTTGGGCTCCCTAGGAGGGCATTAGAAAGAGAGTGAGAAAGTTGCAGAGCCTGCTACGCAGGGGGAATGGAAACACAAGTGGTGGGAAACAGAGGCGCAGCTAACAAGTAATTCTTGTATGACCTTAAGGAAATAGAAAATGGAACTTCTTTGAGCTTGGATGCCCTAAATTCAGATGTTTCTAGGAGGTGTGTTAGAGGATCTGGTGTTATAGAAACTCTGGATTCATCTGGTTTAGTCTTATTCTAACCTTTGCAGCAGTGAGGGCTGAGGAACTCATTTCTTCAGTGCAGTGAATGCAAAAGCTGGTGGCCATTTCTGTAAACAAATTAGGGTTTGCATTTGGATGTGGCCATGTCTAACTGAGTGCAGATAAAAGAAACAGGAAGAAAGAAGCTATTGAGTAACTAAAATAATGCACAGTTCTTAGGAAAATTAAGAAGTGAGAATTCACAGTCACTCAGAAAAGATCATTTCAGAGTTGAAAGGAGCTCTGCTGAGAGAAAACAAATTAATGAGGAGTTTGACAAGTGAAACTTTTGGAGCAGAACTGTCATTGCCAACTGTGCCACATAGATCTGATTTTATTTCAGAGCAAAAGGCCAATGCTTGTAGCCTCAGAGTGGGGAAAATACTTATACAAGTTCTGGCATCTTTGTCCAGCTGTGCTGTCATTGTCTGTGGTATGGATACAAGAACTAAGTTTTCCCCCACATCCAGGAAAAGAAAATCCACAATTAAACAATCTCTCAAGTAAAAGTTGAACTTTTGTCTAATTCTTAATAGCTACGACAGGCGGAAATAGGTCTTGAAGGAAATTAGAGATGGAGAGGTAATGATGTCGATCTGTAACACAAAAGTGTTCAGATTCCTCAGCATTGGAGGATCGACATTACTGGTCTGAACAGGAACTGGGAAAGTCTAGCTTTCTGTGTATGACATAACGGAAGGCAGCAGTTTGTCACTGAGACAACTCAAACAGGGACACAGTAGACATTTAGGCAGAGATCAAAGAGCTGAAGGTGAAGTCTCCTCATTTCATAGATAATTGCATTGAATCTCAATGTTGATTTTGTCTTGATTTGTTCTGTAAAGCGGCCCATTCAGAACAATGGAAATCAGGAGTACACAAGTAGCTGCCTGTGTTCCTTACAGAAGTGTCTCCTAGTTCCTTTGAGAGAACCCAAAGACCTTTTTTTCTCCCCATCTCTTGAGATATTGCTAAAACAGAAGGGTTTGTTCAACTTGGCAAATTGCTGACATGTAGCAAACACATACAGTGAGGCAGGAGGGCATCCTTATTTGTTGCAAGCAAGCCTTGGCCATGTGCTTTGCTGCTAACAACAGCGCATTGCTGTACAGTGTTCAAAAGAGCTCGTGCGAATCAGCCTGAATAACAGCTGTGCTTGCGCTTCCAATTCCCTTAGCTCCTGTGAACATTTTGCTTATCCACGCCTCAAACCTCATGCAAACAGAATTCAAGGATGTTCTGAGATTTTGGGGGTGGGAGTGTCAGACACATCCATTTTACTCAGTGCAGAACTATCTTTTTGCATTCTAACATACAACCAGATGTTTTCTATTCTCTTGTATGTCATAACTGTTGATACATAATTCATGAACTTTAGCCTAAGTTGACTCTAAAAGAGATGTTTCATTGTCTAGGTTTGTTGTACAGATCGATTTTCTCAAAGAGCAATGAAGTTTCTGCTGTGTATGAATGTCTCTCCTCCTGGTCTGCTCTGTTTTGTAGTGTCCTTAGCCTCTAGCACTGTTGGTTTGGCTGGGCAGGTCGTCCACACAGAAACCACAGAAGTAGTGCTGACAGCTGACCCCATGGTAGGGTTTGGGATACAGCTCCAGGGTAGCGTGTTTGCTACTGAGACCTTGTCCTCTCCACCTCTCATTTCCTATATTGAGTCTGACAGTCCGGCGGAAAGGTGAGGTTCTTTCAGTTGACTGCTAAGTACGTTTTGGTGAGCATTCCTTGGGGTACTTTGGGCTTGTTGCTTTCTATTTGTGACAAATTGCAGGGCCTTGCTCAGTGCAAGTGTGGCAAATAATAAGCTGTCTGTTCTGACAATGGTATTTCATGTGCTTGATCAGCTATAAGAATGACAAGCACCAGTGGTTTTGTCATCCAGAGTCCTCTGGCAGAAGACTGGAAGCTATATTCATGCAAAAGGGAGGGGAAGGGGAAAACTGGAAACATCATTGTAATCGAAATAGTGATAATTTATTGTACCATAGGGGAGAGCAAATCCAGCTTTATGCAGTTTGGGTACAAAATCAAATCTTGAGGAATATGAGAGTTTTGACTTACTAATTATTCCATTGCAGCATTTCAGTTGCATTTTTATGTGTATGTATGCTTTCAGTCATGGCATGAGAACGATAGTAGTTGCACAAGCAAGTAACCAGCCGCTAGTGCAGAGCTACACCACCTGTAGCCCAGTGTCAGATGCAGAGGTGATGCCCATGGGTGGGATGGAGGCCTGATGGCCATGCCTCTCTTCCTGTGCCCAAGCACCTAAAATGAGCACAACCCATGCTGGGAGTGCTTGATAGTGTCTTGGTGCAAAGGAGCAGCAGCAGCTTCTGTCCTGCCTCGTGCTCAGGCAGGCTGTTGAGCTGCTATGCCGCACTTACCCTTCAGGGTTGGGTTGAATGTGTTTGATCAGATGGTTTGTGTCAGAAATAGTTCTGCCTGCAAGACTAGGAAAGTGATTGTCCCCCTGTACTCAGCACTGGTGAGGTCACAGCTCAAACACTGTGTTCAGTTTCCGGCCCCTTACTGCAAGAAAGACATTGAGGTGCTGGAGTGTGTCCAAAGAAGGACAATGAAGCTGCTGACGGGTCTAGAGAACAAGTCTGATGAGGAGAACTAAGGGAACTGGGGTTGTCTGGCCTTCAGCGTTCATTCACCAAACCAATTGTCAAGCGCTGGAACAGGCTGCCCAGGGAATTGGTTGAGTCGCTACCCCTGGCGGTATTTAAAAGACATGTAGATGTGGGACTAAGGGACATGGTTTAGTGGTGGACTTGGCAGCATTAGGTTAATGGTTGGACTTGATGATCTTAGAGGTCTTTACAACCTCAACAAGTCTATGATTCGATGATATTGCTGGTTCTGGTAATGCGCACATCTGATTGTTTTGTATCACTGTGTATCAAGGTGTGGGGTGCTGCAAATAGGAGACAGAATAGTGGCAATAAATGGTATCCCGACAGAAGACAGCACATTTGATGAGGCCAATCAACTGCTCAGAGACTCTTCTATCACCAACAAGGTCACTTTGGAAATAGAATTTGATGTTGCAGGTATGAATGTACTGTTATTCTGTCTTGCAAGAAAAGTGAAGGAATAAATCCCAAGCGCATTGTGTTTGGCATCCAAGGTGGAGACTTTCTTCTCACGTATACAGCATTCCATCTCACCTGACCTATTTGAAACATGTATCTTTTTGTAGGGCTTTCTCATTTCACATGGAGAAAGCCCTGCAGCATGCTTCAGAACACAAGCAGAAATGACAAGGCCTATAGTAAGATCTGGTGACAGTCCCTTCTCTGAGTTATTTCCAGACATTTTTCTGCCCTGAGATAGAAACATTCTGCTGAGCAGAGACAAATCCTCTATAGGGCAGCTAATGAAACATTTTACTAGATAGAAAAGTATCATAAAAGAGTGGATAAGCAGAAAACTGAAGAATTTCACTTACAATACCTCACACCAAAAATCTAAATAAAATAATGGAAACTGAATTAATAAAAGCCACAAAAATCATTGTTAATGTTGCTGCTGAGTCTTTATTATTACTAATGTCTTTCCTTTGTTCTGTAATGTGTATAAGCATACAGAATATGCCCATAAATTGACAAATCGTGTAAATCAAACACGTACGCATTACATATGTGCACTGTTCCACTATGTAAATAGTAAAAACTTTCATGACTCACCTGGCAGCAGCTCCTTTGAAGTAATGAAGTTGGATGTGCTGTGTAGTGTGATTACTGTTAATGCCGTTATAAATCATGATGTCAAAATCAGGCTAAACATTCCTAGAGTAATGCTGTATAAACTTTTAGCATGCACATATCTAGTATAATGTTAAAAAAACAACAAATACAATATATACATTCATATGCATAGGGAATTAAATATTAAAAAGTAAGAAAATGAAATAATTGAAGTCCATCGCTGGCGGTGTTCAAGGCCGCATTGGACATAGCCTTGGGTGACATGGTTCAGTGGGAGGTGTCCCTGCCCATGCAGCAGGGTTGGAACTAGATGATCTTAAGGTCCTTTCCAACCCTAACTAGTCTATGATTCTGTGATTTAAATACACCTGATGTCACGTGTTTGGACTTGTTTGTGCTGCTCCCATTTGCTCCATGACAGCAGACTCACACTCGTGGTTAAAGTGCTCTACCACATGTATGTTTATGTGTTTCTACGGCTGTAATTTCAGTTGCTCCTTTACAAGTAAAGGCTCAGACTTTTGCTGGCAGTGATGCCAAAAGTCAGGATTCAGTTACAGTGCTACAGACCTTCAAGGGTTTTTTGCCTGAGTTATCTCCAGCTGCTTCTCCATTAGTGATGTTTTGAGTCCTTTTCTTGCCAGTAGACGTAGAATCCATGCAGTTGCCTTAGTGAACAGTTAAGAATATGTTAGACCTACAGCCACAAAGACCTGAAACTCTTCAGACTTGAGCTGGTGTCCTTTTAATTGAAAGTTACCTGCCAGCACTAATATTTGCACGTGTGCTCACAGAACTTGGATATGAGCTAAAACCCTGCAGTCTCAGCTAGCTGCTGGCCCGTGCGAGCTCCATAAATTGGCTTAAGCCTCAAAATAAAGGAGTTACTGTGAAATTACTGATAGTGGTATAAGTCACACTTTGTATGTCCTACTTCCTTCACTTCAGTACCTGTGTTGCATCTGTGGCTTGTGATGCTGATGTGATTCATCAATTTACATATGTCGTCCCAAGCGCTTGGAATAGCTGTGCCTTATAAAATTATCTAACATTTTACCTATTTCTTTATAGAATCAGTTATACCAAGCAGTGGAACATTTCACGTGAAACTACCAAAGAAGCATAATGTGGAACTTGGCATCACCATAAGTTGTAAGTGCTTATTTTTAAGACCATGTTCATGGGATGATCTGCAAGCGGGTCCCGTACCTACAGAGTCATGTTTGGTTTGGTATAAATTGCTTTCTCATTTTTCGAACAACAGGGATGATCAGCAGTGCTCTGTCTCTGGTGAGATACCATTCTGTAACAGGTTTATACTCCCTTTCTAGTAGTTAAAGAAGCCAGAAGTTTGACAGGCCTAAAGCTTGACCTCTTCTTCATGCACAGCACATGTTTAACTCCCATTAAAATTATTTATATTAAATTAAAAAGAAAAGTTAAAATATGTCAGTAAAATTAAGCCCATACAAAAGTATTTCCACAGTTGGGGAGTTTAAAGCCAAGTCTGTAATGGTCTTTCATAGGCTCTTGAAGAGAACCCCGCTGAACTCAAGGGTTTTCACATGCATGAGTATCCACATACGAGTTATTTTCTGCTTCAGAACCCAGAGTCTGAAGATACATCCTCATTCTGTAAAACTAATGGGAAGTCCTAAATGTGCAGGTCACATAGCAAAATCCCTTTTCGCTAGGGATTTCAGAGATTGCTAAAGAAGACAGCAGGGTCTGATTTAGTCTGTTTCTCAAAAAGTATTTGTTCCTGTTGTTTGAAATCAAAGTGGTTTTGTTCTTACTTATTTTGGGATCAGCCTGTAAATCCTGTGTTAGGACCAGATTTTGACCAAGTAAACCAGCATACTGAGTTCAGCCCTTGATAGAAGGAAGAACAATCCATACCCAAGCTAATGGCTTTGTGTTTAATCTACTTAATGGCAGCGCAGAATGTGGTCTCATCAGAATTAACATTACTTTATGGTTGTGGCCTTTCTTAGACTGTTAGTCTTTCTTTGGCATTACACATGTGTCTCGGGCAAAGATTGTGCTTTGACTTATATATTCTCAAAGCTTTTACCAGCACAATGGAATGAGGTTAATCAAAGGTACAGCAGGGAGCTCAGTGCTAAGACCTACATCTGAGGAACAAATGAGAGGCACTGCAGGGCTGTTTGCTTGCATTGCACGCTCGAACGAGTAATTGTCAGACTCTGTATGATGTGATGCTTGAAGCGAAATCATAGGTCTGCATGTATTTGTGCCAATGAAAATACTGAGAAATGAGAAAACCCGGAGGGAGGTTGTTTTATTTAAATGTTATTCTTAGTATAGCTTTATAGGATTGTTGTGAAAATATGGTCTTCCAGTAATTTGATTTGTGCTGCTTTTTGGAGTTTGGATATCTTGTTGTTTTCTTCCGACTGTAGGAGTAAACTGAATAGAAATCTAGGGTTCTTGGGATTTAGGATTTAGCACTCCTCTTCCAAACTTTGCATACTTTCCTGCCTTGGACATTCATTCCAAAGTTGGTGCTTCATGAAATCAGTGCTCTCTATAATCAGGGTGACACCTGCTTGGTCTTAGCTTTGCTTTTCGAGTACACTGCAGTATCTTTAATATTTAAGTTAAATGATCTGCTGTATATAATAATCCCACTTATTTATACTGTGTAATGTATATGAAACATGTCTGGGATTAATTATTTGTTAGATCTTAAAGGATTTATACTAACAACTGAAAGTTTGTTAATTTGCTTGGTAGAAGTCTTGAGTTGCTGCATCTCATGCTTGCTTTTCAGTGCCTCGCTCTGTTCTGCCTAATTAACTCCTAAATGAGGCAGTGTGATTTGAAGAATATAAGCGGTTTATATTCATTCTGTCAAATTTTTGTCAGGGCACTTTAGCACATTAGCATGCCATTTTCTACTTGAGACTGTTAGAAAGCTATGTGATTTCCTTTAAAACAGAAAGACAAAGCTTGGCAAGGCTGGTACAACCAGTTAAACAGGGGTGGTAGAGGAGGTCAAGTTTATTCATTTTGGGGCTTGATCTGTTTAAGAGTAACCCGTTTCCTCCTTTCTCTTCTTAATGTAGTGGAGTTAATGGTGAGAAAGTGCTGTCTCCATAAAAGCATTACAGAAAAACTCCTGTCCTGCTTTCCATATCCCCAGCTTAGTGTAGGATTTGGATGAGAAAGTTGGGAACGGACCTGACCGGGCAGACAACACAGACATTTTTTGTCAGAAGTAAAGTGTAAGCTTCACCTGGCGTTGGCACCTGGGCATAAACCTGGTTTTAAGTCCAGGTGTTCTTCAAGTCAACTGTTAGGAGACAAACATCCTGGAAGAGGAATTTCTATCATTTTCTTCGTGTTGTTTTCCTTGGTAATAAAGACCAAGTGTGCCTGCGTGGAGTTATAGCCAAGTACTGGAAGGCATATCTGAGGTGACAACACTAAGACAGTTCAGCTAATTCATGGTCTTTGAAAAGCGTAAAGCATGACATGTAATAGGGGAAGAGGCTAAGCTTCTCTTAATTTCAGATTTATTAATGCAAGAAAAAGCAAAACAAATTCAAAATCCCCTTAGATAACAGAAACCCCTAGAAAGTAAGGCAGAAGAAAGTTTCATGAGCATCACTGTCAATGTTAATCCAGGCCACTGAGTTTTGGATCGTGCATGTCAGTTACCTCACAGTATATCAGCCTTACCCATTGCTGCCTTCACACACATACTGGACTTCTGTCATCCATCCCTTATCTCTGCAATATCTGTCTAATCTTCCCATTAATAGCTCCATACATTCAATAAAACCCTACTTTATAGTTTGCAAATTTAAGTGACTCTATATTTAATGCCTCAGATACCATCATTTTCACATTCAGTTGCATGGTCGGACAAATTAAAATGTCTCAGTTCTTCAAATTACATCATCCAAATAAAGCATGACACAGCAGTTTCCATGTGTGCATGATTATGCATTTATAACAGAGCCATTCCCCAGAAGAAGGATGGCTTTCAAGTAGATCTAGTAGTGTTCAAATGTGTTTCAATTTCTTTGCCACTGACATTGATTCTTAGAACATGTAATGGAATATGGATTTTTACTTCTTTTTTAAGATAAATTTGTGTGCCACTGGCTACTTTAGCATAGACCTCTTTTAAATACCTTGAATGATGTCCAAGAAAATGACTTACTAGTACAGACTGGTCATTTTAGTTAACATCTCCTTTTCTTCTTCCCCCTCCGCCTTTTCTTTCTAAGTAAGATTCTGATATCCTTACTGATAATGAACTGCAGCACCTTGCTTCATAAATAACCTCTCTGAAGCTAATGGGACTGCTCAAGGAATAAGAATCTGCAGTGCTGGTAAGAATATCAGAATCTCACCCAAATTATCATCAGTTTTTCTAAGCCATTTTGACTAGCAGCTGTGCTATAGTCAGCTTTATTGCTTTCGTACTTGATCAGAAACAAGCCTTGTACAGATATTTAGCAGTGACTATGAGAATTTACTGTCTAAAGCATGTTTCTGTATATTTGGGGATTTCACCTAGCAAACTCAACTTCATTTTGCAATGCTAGAAGAAATTGTTTTCAAGACAGGACCTGAAGAATCAGCAGGTTCCTCAGCTGCTCCATGTGAACCAATAGTTAAGGAAGGAAAGAGCTACATCAGCCTTATTTTAAGAAGCTCTTTCATGTATTTAATAATGAAACTGGTTTTAAGCAGTGTAGTAGCTGTTTACCACCACTGAGGGTAAATGGACTTTGTGTAAGAAATAGTTCTCCATCCCATGAGCATTTTCCTCTGCTTCTTCAGTTTGTGTAGGGTTTGATCAAGCTCCAGAACATGAAGCCGAGCTGAGAGTAGTCAGTGAGTTTTGGCTGCGTGGTAGGTGAGGTGATCCACCCTATGATCTGTGTCACGCTGGGGTTTTTAGTTTGGATTAGCAGTGAAATAAGAAAGGGGAGTTGGTTAAGGGGCTTTTAACCTAATGCAACAGCTGATCTGCAGAACTGACCACTGAACTTGGCTTCAGATGGCAGGAGAAGTGTGTCTTTATTGCAGGTAATAGAGTAAAGGCCTGGGATGAGACCTAGGATCGCAGGTAATTTAAAGAGAAGGAACAAATATCTTGCTAAAGATCAGCATTCGGGCTGCAATACTATAGTATCTGTACAACTCTGTGCACTCTTCAGTTCACTTGTAGTTCATTATAAAGGCTGTCTAAGGTCTCTATAAAGGTTCAACAGTAGGTAAACTAACAGCTGAAGCAGGGAGGAGAAAATATGAGCTTTTTGTTGGGCAAGCAGAATGGGTCCAGGAGAGAAAATGAGTGGAGATACCTAACAAGGAGGCAGCAGACAAGGGGAGAGGCTGAAGTGTGATCAGGGTAGGAGAAACTGGGACTTGAACAAGAAGGCTCGACGTGGGTGAGTGGTGAGGTGCTTTGGTTTTAATTGCTTCTTAAAAGCTGAAATGAAACATAGAAATGGAGATGTAAAATTGTGCATGTGTTTCTTCAAAGTTGAATGAGTTCATGAGGATGTCTCTTTTTAATTAAGTGATCAAATACTACTTTCTCACTGGGACTCTTGTGTCTCTGCTCTCTGGGGAGAGACGACACAGTGATGTGTATCAGAGGGGATGGAGGCTACATAATGCATGAGGTGGAGGATTGCAGAAAGAAAAAGGAGGGGATCTCATTGTCAAGGTAGCTTAATGCTACCCTGGGGAAATTCAGGGGTTCTTCCTTTTGCCTGCACAGAGACAAGTCATTTCATGGGGTGGAGAGGGAAGAGACATTTTCCACAGGTGGCTGTTTGGTTTTCTGTGGAAACCATTGAGATCCTGGGGTCACACTTGCAGCAGTGCTGAGCATCTGCAGCTGTTGCAGAAGATGCCAGTTGTTGTGCTTTTGCCATAGAAGTTGTTACATACCTTGAAATACTTTGAGAAATGAAGGCATGGGTATCTCAGATTGCTCACTGAAAATTGTCATGCTTTGACCTCAGTGTTCCCGTGTTTCCTTTCCTCATCTGTAGAATCAGGATAATAGTGCTCAGTCTTGTTGATGAGGACAGTAGCTGTTCGCTAGTGTTTGGGAGGCAATCTTAGGATGTGGTGCTATGCAGTACGAAAGTTCAGGAGGCAATCAGTGATTTTATCTCTTCAGCACAACTTGAATCGTTTGTACTAAGTGTGCCATGAGCATTGAACACAAATGAAACAAAGCGTGGTGTAGCTGCTTATTAAAGGCTTGTCAGCATGAGGGGGGATTCATTTCACACTGAACTGTGTTTGCTGCCTGCAAAAAGGCTTTCCTCCACCAGGCACAATTAATAGTCCAGGGTAACTGACAAAATGCTGCTGGTTCACACTTACTCAGTGTGAAACTGTAATAACTTTGTGTCAGTATCATGCCCTTTGCATCCAGATGTGCTCTGTGGCTTTCAGTTTCAGCTGTGCTCTTTTCCCTATTTTGGTTCCTCCTCTCTTCATTTTGGAAAGGTAGTGGATTTGTATTCATTCGTACTGCTAATTTTTATAAAGCAGTTTCATAAAAGCTCTCTGAATATTCAGATCTCAGACTGCAGACGTTATGCAGTGGGTGCCATTATAACTTCAGACATTTGTAAAGCAACCCAGAAGGTAAAAACATTGAATTAAAACAGAAATACTGATTGATGAGACAAGCCCAAAGAATTCAAGTAAATAATGGGCCTGTTACGGAAGGCACAGTAGGCCCAAGGTGTGGAAGTATGAGAAACAGGCTCTGAAAATTAAGCATCTCATAGAAAATCAAGTGCTGTTCTCTGAATTGCACCATCAGTATTTGCTGAAAGCACGCTGGTTTAGCAAGTTCCTAAAAAGTCTTGAAAGCCATTGTACATCCGTCTCCTGGACTTCCAAGGCACTGCATTCAAAATGTGGTTATTTAGCAGTTCTTACACAGTTCCTTTGAACATTCAAAGGCTTTCTCAGACAGGGCAGCTAAGATTAACAAGATCTCTTAGAATATAATGTTGGAAATGGGATTATTAATGCAGCAGGTGTTTGCTGTAGGTGAAGATGTGTTGTTTTCCATCAAGGAATCGTGAGATGCTAAAGTGACTGACATCAGGATTATGTCAGTGACCCTCCAGCATGGGTAGCTCTTTGGGTGATTGCCAGTTAGGCACTGGAGCTTAATGGAAAAGTACCTTCTCTGAATGAATGCAGAGGCCTCGGCACCGAGAGCAGAAATGGCTTATGGCAACTGAAGAGCCCTACGTGAGCAAAACCCATTAGTGCTTTGAGGAAAACTGAGAGCCTTACGCCACATGGCAATGTTTTAATATTAGCCTAGTCTCTTAACAAGAAGCCCAAAAGTCAGTCGGCGTTCACCGCATGGACTACCGCCCGGACAGACCAGCTGGCGTACTTCCCAGTGGCAGATACGCACCATGTATCTTTTATCACCCTCAAGTTCTGAGTCTGCTGGTTATCGTATCAGGTGTCCCATACAGTCTTCAGTTGGCAAGTGGATAAATCCTCTAAACGCAGTCAGCGAAGCATCTCCAGTAAACATTCCTCTGGAAGCAGTCAGTATTCATCGTCTTCTTCCACTGGGGCAGTTTTTGCAACCAGAAGTCAAGCAAAATTGTTAAGCAAATTTTGAGGACAAAGATTTGTCACATCCTTTTGCACATCAGTACTGAATTGCAGTGACTGGCACTGTAGAGCCAAGCGTGCTTTTAACCATGGTGGACAGGTAGAAAATTGAAAGATGTGATATACCTCCAAGAATACATGAGTTAGGTGTGCAAGGAGAGGGCTGCTGTGGGGTTTACTAACTTGACCATTGCTGAATTGCAGGGCTTCTAGTAAGTGTCCCCAGTACAAAGTGGAGAAAAGTCCACAATGCTTAAGGCCAAGCAGCAACACAGAGGAGCAAAGTTACTCGTTCAAAGAGGCACATGTTTACCTCAGAGTCACAGTGAAGCTGCTTTGGCAAAATATCATGTGTGGGCTAGCCCACATTCCTTTACATCCACTTCTGTTTCATTCAGTGCTTAAAGCAGAGGTATGATGATAATGCTTCCTGGGTGAGAAGGAGGAATCTACTTCACATTAAATGAGGTGTTGTCAATAGTGGCCATACACACCGTTTGACTAACATGTAGTTGTCACATCTGCATGGCATTTCATAATAGATCACTGGAGCTGTACTGTGATATCCTCAGATGGTTCAGTCCTAGTCTGACCCAGAATTGAGACATAGCAGGTGGTGAGGCACTGGAATGGGTTGCCCAGGGAAGTTGTGAATGCTCCGTCACTGGTGGTGTTCAAGGCCGGGTTGGACATAGCCTTGGGTGACATGGTTTAGTGGGAGGTGTCCCTGCCCATACCAGGAGGATTGGAACTAGATGATCTTCAGGTCCTTTCCAACCCTAACTATTCTATCATTCTATGATTCTATAATTCACTTTGCGTCAGTTTTCTTAATTTTGACATTTGTAATTTTTGAGGAGCATGCAGTCTTACTAATACGCTGCTCATGATTGTATTCATGTACAAAAAATTTAAGAAAAGGAGAGGTATATAATACTGGTACATAATGTGTATGAATTACTGATTTATGGGAGGAATCAGCCCATTTGCATATCTAGTAATAAAGTCCGATACTTGTATGTATTCTTTATTACAGCTCCATCCAGCAGAAAACCAGGGGACCCTCTGGTTATTTCTGATATCAAGAAAGGAAGCGTTGCTCACAGGTAAGACATTCAAGCTCCCAGTAAGAACCTGTTTCCATTCTGTAGCAAGCCGGACTCCAATAAACAGAGGGAGCTTGTAAGAGACTGTGCTTTGTTGCTGCTGTTGTAAAAAGCAGTTGCAAATGAAAAGGGCAATGTAATAAGAAATAATTGTTTCTAAATATCTGTCTTACTTCTATAACAATAATGTTTGTACCTCCTAAGATTACTTGCTTTCATGTTACTGGAATGTCATGCAAGTTTGTCTGCTTGTTCACAGAACTGGGACACTTGAACTGGGTGATAAGTTGCTTGCAATAGACAACATTCGCCTTGACAATTGCTCCATGGAAGATGCTGTCCAGATCCTTCAGCACTGTGAGGACCTTGTGAAGTTAAAGATCCGCAAAGATGAAGATAATTCCGGTATTAGCAGTGCAGATTTCTGTGTAATTTCAGGATATTTAGAGCACAGGGTTATTCCTTTGCATGTAAATCTTAGTGAAATGGTTTTTTCCTAAACACAGCTGATTTATGTTAATGCTAATCAGAAAATGTCACACTAAAAAGGATTTTCATGCTGTATAAAGTTTGTATTTTATAAGTGGCTATAATGCCTGCAGGAACTGCAAAGTGAAGTCTTCCATTTTCAGGAAAGGTAGTTTCCCCTCTGGTGCAGCCACATAAGGTTGATCATTACCTTATCTGTTTATTGGGATTTTTTTCCTGCTTTTAAGATTGGAATCGTGGTTAGAAAAGCATGGATTCATAGGGCTCAGTTCTCCAGTAGAGTGGTGAAGTGCATGCTTTATCCACAAACTTACAAACTTGACTTTAGCATGACTATTCACGTGCTTAAAGCAAGTAGTACTTTACGTCCTGTGCTGGATGGATGATGGAGGAGCCGTGTCTGATCAGGCCAGGGGAAGTAATGGAGCTGCCATCATTTTGCACGCCTACATCTATTAATATTCCTGGATCTTCCCCTTTATGGATTTCATAAAAGCAGAATTTCTAGCTGGAGATCATAAAGTGAGTTCTGTTACGCCTTCTAGTGGCAAAGGAAGTTAGACAGTTATAATTACCATTACTGCTGGGACTTATATTACAGTGTTACTCAAAAGCAGGAGCTGTAAATTCACTTGTCTTAAGCTGTATACAATCTCATAGCAATAAGGCACAGCCTGCCCCACTTTATTGTTTAAAGTCAAGTGCAGCTCTTGAAGCAGCATTTAGAATTGCACTAGAGTGCTCTGTTCCTTTAATTGCTTTAGAAAGGAAACCGTATCTTCTCAGTATGATCAGTACAAAGCAAAGGCAGATAGATTGAAATGTAGTTGTGCAAATTGGCTTACAGAAGTACACGTTGACCCAGCCAAGTGAACAACCCGTGAGTGGCAGGATATTGTGGTCAGGTCCCTGCAGGCGGTGAGGTGGGATTTGCTACACATAGTTGGTCCACCTTGGGCAGAGGATGGCCAAACTGGCCATGGACTGTACATCCAAAGGGACACGTGACTGACAGCTGCTTTGTGAAACTAAGCAAACCAGGTATGTTATGAAGAGGAAACTGCAGCTACACTTGGCAGAAGACTGACAGGAAGAACGCCTGTAGAAGGGAGTTTGGGTTTGCCCCTCACAAGAGTGAGATTCAGATTTAACCTATTTTAATTTCTCATGACATGCCTTTTTGAGGAGGGGAAGGCAGGGAGCAGGGCTTCTGCCTCCTTAGGTTCTCTTTTCCATATTGCCTTTCAAACTCTTTATAAGTATTTCTAGCTTCTGGCTCTTCTTTCTGCTGTTTTTTCTTCCTCTGCTGTCCCTCCAACTCCTCCTCCCTTCTCCAGACAGTTGTATGTGTCTCAGAGCTGTGCTCCTCGGAGCCAGCAGTGCAGGTGTACATGTCATGTGCTCCCCCAGACCTTGCTCTTCTTTGCCCTTTTGTCCATATGGATCAGATGTCACTGACGAGCAAGGCAGTAGTGGACAGGGCAGAGGTGCTGCAGCACAGAGGGTCTGCTTTCATTGAATGTGGTTTCCAAGAACTCTCCGCAATTGCATCCCAAGAAAAGACAGAGGGAAAATCTCAAAACCATGAGACCCAAAACCATGGTAATTTGATTGTATTTCCTCCCCAGATGGAAGTATGTTTTCAGCAGGTTTTATCTTCCCTTTTTCCCCCACCAGATTCCCAAACTGAGAAAAATCTAATCTCCTGATTAACCTAATGTTTTGGATATCAGATCTCTCTGCTTTCATGGCAAAACTGGCCTTCATCGTTAATTCGGGCCACGTGCACGCAGTGTTCTTGGATAGCTTATAGTTGTGCAGCTTGAAAAGAGCACTGAAGAGAGCAGCGCAGCAATTTCACATTTGTTGCATTCTGCCATTAATTTTCATAACTATGGCTAACCAGAAGACAGACATAATGGACCAGTCTCCTCTCCAGTCATTCACTAAGATCTATAAACTTCCAACCCACATGTGGCAGGGCTGATCTATGATTAATAACTTCTTATTCACTCACTGTTGATAGCAGGGAAACTTCAACCCTTAGCAAATACTGGCTATTATTGATGGATTACTTTTCGTCCTTCAGGTGAAGCCTTGTACCATGTCAGTGCCACACCTGTGTAAGCATCGTCAGCATTAGATCCCCGAGGTTTTGTTGTTGCTCCATAAATGCTTTAGCAAGCAAGCAAGAGCTGCCACTCTTCTGCTGTGCAGTGGCAGCTTACAGCACTGTATGCCAGCCAGGGGCTTTCAATGGGGTCTTGGGAGCTGGGCACTTAAGAGCATGTCAGATAAGGCGTCCTTGACGTGAACTGTTCAAAATACTGCTGATAGTGCCCCAATTAGGAATACAAGGCCAACACTAGGCATGGAAATCCCAGTATTCTGTGCTGAATAAACTAATTCTTCTCGCCTTTGGTTCTATATGTGTACCATTTTCTTCAGGATGGATAGCAAGGGGGGAGCAGGAGGGAGTTGGGGTAATGGGAAGTTAAAGGCCTACATTTTTCTGCAAACTGGGGAGAAACAAAGTTGCTCCAAAGGCATTAATGCTTCTCCAGCTCTGCTTCAGTACCATGGTCTGCGTTAGAAGAAAGCAGCTCTGAACCTTTGCTCGTGATGCAGGTATCTCTTTTAAAGTTCTTCCGTCTGCAGGAACAGGACTGGGGACATTTGAGTTTTGTGACTTGTCTCAGGTTAGTTCTAGTAACGTTTGCGGGCGTGCGCCCTAGACATTCTCCACTGTCAGTGAGCCCTTCCAAATGTCATTACCCACAGATCGAGGAAAAGTTGCCCTCCAGGCCTGTCGTCCTGGCTGAATACCAGTATCGTAAGATGGGCAAGGGAGCATTTGTTGCTTTGATCTGAGGAGAAGTCTGGCATTTGAGCTTTTCAAATGTCGCTTCCCACCAAAGATAGCACAGTTGATTGCTCTCCTGCTGTGTATTTCTTGATAATATTTAAGGAGCACTGTGTAAGTATAGGAGCCTTTCTTGTTGCCGCAACACCCATTGGGTATTGTTTGGGAAAAATACATTGTATTTAAGCCTACCCAGTGATGAACTTTTCCCCATTTCCAGTATTGGTCAGTGAGATAAATGTTACAAAATAATGCTAATTACTTCATCCAGTATAATGAAATCAAATCTAGTGGAGTTACTCTTCAACTCGATTTATGATTCAGAGCTCAGAAGCTATTTCTGATCATGTTACAAAACCTTAAAGCTTGTCCACCAAAACCATTTGAATTTCAGTTATCTTTGATCTTCTAATTACCTTCCATTCAGTTCAAGAAACAGATGAGTACCAATGTTTATACAATCGTATAATTTGCTTCCTGGCTAATGTGGCCATCAGCTTCCTGGCCTGCATCAGGCAGAGCGCTGCCAGCAGGTCGAAGGAGGTGATTCTTCCCCTCTGCTTGTCCCTAGCGAGACACACCTGGAGTGCTGGGTCCAGACCTTGTCCTCCCCAGTGCAAGAGAGACATGGTCATAGTGGAGCAGGTCCAGTGAAGGGCCACAGAGATGATGAAGGGACAGAAACATCTCTCCTGTGAAGCAAAGTGGATAAATTGGGACTGTTCAGCCTGGGCAAGAGAAGGCTCAGAGAAGACTTTTATCAATTGACACAAATATCTGAAGGGAGGTTGTAATGAGATGGAGCCAGGTTGTCTCCAGTGATGCTGTAACAGGACAAGAGGCAATGGACAGTTCTGTCCAAGTATCAGGAAGCACTTTTTTACTATGAGGGTGACGGGGCACTGAAGCATGTTGCCCAGGAAGACTGTGGAGGCTCCCTCCTTGGAGATACTCAAAAACCATCTTGTCACAGCAACCTGCTGTAGGTGGCCATGCTTGGAAGGGGGATTAAACCAGATAACCTCACGAGGTCCCTTGCAACCTCAGACTGTAATTCTCTAACAAGATAGCTTGAAGTTATATTTTAACAGGAAAGCAGATACAATTCTAAATGGAGTAAACTTTAGTCTGAATAGGACGTGGAGCATTTTCCTGTTGACTTCAGTGTAATCAGGTTTTGGCAATAAAAGAAGAAATTGCACAAGAAAGAATATTTTCTTCTAAAATAATCCAGTAGAATACGATTAAGAAGCATATTTGAAATGTAATCCTTTGAAATTGTTGAGTACCAGTCACTGACTGAGCGTGCTGATTTTCTCATTCCTTCTTTCATAAGAAACCAATTGCATCCCCTTGGCATTTATTGCAGATGAACAGGAGAGCTCTGGAGCAATTATTTATACCGTTGAGCTCAAGCGCTATGGTGGGCCTCTTGGAATTACAATCTCTGGTACTGAAGAGCCTTTTGATCCCATAATCATTTCCAGCCTTACAAAAGGAGGATTAGCTGAAAGGTAAATTGGAATGGAAATTATTTTCAAATGCTCTTTTTTGCAAAGTGAAGATTTATTTTGTTTACCTGCAGATGCTGATTTTCATGATTTAGCGATTTATATTTTTGCAGTTCTCTAAATCTGAGTTTATCATCTTTTTACCGATGTTTTTTGATCATTGCCAAGTTCAGGAGCATGAGCAATATCTTAACAGGATGTTCTTGTGCATACTATACAGACAGAGCAGAGGATTGTGGTCCTTATTATAAATCACCTGTAGTAAAGACTAGTCAGTCTGACTGCTCAGTCACAGAAACATTTTTAGCAGCCATTTAAAGGCAATAGCCCTGTGCAGTACAACAGATAAAGAAAGTGCTTTGTGTGTCTGCATTTATCTGAACGTACCATATAATTGTATGCCACTTACCATATACTTACACTGCGTCTGTAGGTGCACTTACATACACCATAGCAAGCACTATCTAAGGATAATACTTGAATCATACTTCAGTATTTCTCATCATGGTAAGTGACAAATAGAGAAAAATGAAAATGCTGAAGGTTTTCTATTGCCGGTTATTTCTAAGATGGGTAGAGTCATTGCAACTGGCACGTTTGGTGGTGGATTCAGAGAGAGCTTGTAGCACACAAAACATGACACTGTGCAGAGCCAGAAACAGTGCATTTTCACAAAGAGAATTTATTTTCTTCTCTTGGTATGATCCATCCTGAAAGCCATGTTGGTGAAATAGCTGTCACCTGCTCACACTGCCATTATCTCTTACATTGTGAGGCTTCTAGAAACTTGACTCCTTTCAGAACTAAACTGTGCTGAGATTGCTGTTAAGCAGGTGGGCTGCAATGAATATCATCCACAGGTGATTAACTCAACTACACAGTAACACAGGAATCCACACCTCCATGCCTCAGCTCTGCTATTGTCACTACAACAAAGGTGGCTTGCTTTAAGTGTTTCTAACAAAAGGATTGCTCTGTAACACAGCTATAAAAGCAAAATGAAAGAAAGGGAGATGAGTCTTTCATGCTCCAAATATGCAAAGAAGTCGTTGCTTCTTATGCTCTCTTCTCTCTCTTATTGTAGGACTGGGGCAATTCACATAGGCGACAGAATCCTAGCAATAAATAGTAGCAGTCTGAAAGGAAAACCTTTGAGTGAAGCCATTCACTTATTACAGATGGCAGGAGAAACCGTCACCTTGAAAATCAAGAAGCAGACAGATGGTGAGTATGGGCAAGAGTAGCATGAGTGGTCATGTGTGTGTTGTTACAGATTAACAGGCATTGAGGCCATCCCTGGAAAAATGTTGTGTCAGTTGTAAAAAGCATTTTCTTGAGCTGCAGTAAATCAATGACCATGCTACCCCCCCCCCCCCCTTTTTCTTTATAATCCTATTCAGCCACCAGTCCCAAGAAGTTTTCTGTCCCTGTGGGTCACGTAAGTGAACTGAGTGATGCTGAAGATGAAACCTCTGCTGTACAGAAATCTGGCAAACTCTCAGATATCTATTCCACTGCAGTCCCAAGTGTTGACAGCGCAGTAGAGTCATGGGATGGCTCTGGTATTGATACCAGCTTTGGAAATCAAGGTACTACCACAAATGCAGTCAATAGAAATTATCGCCTTCATGGTTGACCTTCCTTTGCCTTAAAATGAAGTTCATCTGTACCAACTTTAAACCTCATAATGACCACACACCTCGCCAGGCAGCATGATTTCTTGCACTTGGCTGGTCTCAGATTCATTCTTTCATGACATCATGATGTGTTATGAAGCACTTATCAATACATTAACAGGCTTTTGTTAGCTTTGCTGACATCTGAATAGCCTGGTCCACAGCTCATCCACAACTAAACGATTTTATCCATCAGATAGGGATCAATGCAAGGCACAGAATGCTCTGAAGATGTTCATCAATTTGATGCCCACGTGCAGTAATTTTTAACTGACAACTGCTGAAGGGGGGATGTTAGGCATTGCTTATGATTTGTAAGTCTTTTGCTTCTTCCTCATTCCTGCAGCATTAACGTCTGACTTCCAGCTCTCAAAACCAGTCATTCTATTTAAGGACATGATTGTCCTTAACGATAAATCTCCTACTTCTGCATCACTGTTGTTTTATGTAGGATTTTCAGATAATCTCCCTTTAATTTGTAAGACATTTGCTTAGGCAGTGACGGATACAGACATCTCGTAGTATTCTAGTTTACAGGAAAAGTAACTTCCACACAGCTTCAGTATTTTATTTAACTCTAAAATGTTAATATGCGCAGTAAAGCAGGTACCTGGACAGGTGGATCCTTACCTCAAGTAATCTTCACTTGCTCAAGCTGGTTGTGTGCATTCTGTTCTATTTTAGTTCTCTATATCTTGCTGTTGCTTTCCAGGAGCGAGGGTAGTAGCTCATGGGCAGCTGGTTTGTGCCCTCACATAGAGAACTGAAACTGAGCTCTGCCCAACAGATTTTCCATATAGACTGAAGTTCTGTGATGATGACTTTCATTGCTATTCTCTAATGCTCCTGTTCTGGGATAACACTGGTGGTTTCTTCTGGAGAGGAGAACATTTAGTACTCCATGTACTGGGCTACGTTCCCCCTGTGTAATTTGTATTCACTGGAGTTAAGAGTTGGGATAAATTTATCTTCTTTCTGTTTTTAACCGTTCTGGTCAGTTTGTCAAAATAATCCACGTTAGATTTTCTGCTGCCATTTTTAAGGACAAGTATTACTGAGCAAGTGCCAAATGATATTTCTCATGTCCTGCGTGGATTGATGATACTTGGAGCAAATTGGTCAACTCTGAAGAGGATTGAGGCCCGGACTACTTTTTGAAGTCCTGATGGTTTCGATACCAAGCCAAAACCTAACCGGTATCTCAAAGGAGATGTTTTTCTAACTGCCTTGAAAAAATCAGCCCGGACTTGGCTGGATACAGGGCACTTCTGTTAAACAAACAGAGTGTAATCAGATGTGTGCCTTATCCCTTGCTGCAGTACTAATGTGACCCACATTTCTATTAAAGTTCATTCTGTCTCGACCTGTCAAGTTGAATTTGACTTCTCTCCAAACCCTTCTTGGCACAAGAACAGGCTAAACAAATTGAGGAGTTTGGGGGATGTTTCTGGAGCACTAGATAACAGTTCATCCTACTAGTTATTAATTTAACGCTGATGAGCAGTCTTTTCTCTCCTTGAATTACTGCCCCATTTTGTACCTTTGTCTAATGTGTCTGACTTGCTGATCTGGAGCCTTCCACATGCAGCAGCCACATTATCACAAACCCTTCCTACAATCTGGCAGTATGTTAACATCTGCCAATTACCTGGAAAATGCACACAGCTGTCTAGTTACATGGGATTTGAGAGAGACATGTCTAGGCTGATTTATGGAAGCAAATTGCCCTCTTTAGACAGGTGACAGCAGTGATATTTGTTAGTCACGAACAAAACAGAACTTCCCAATCCAATATGCACATCAGAAAATGCCAACAACAGAGCTAGAAAAGGAGTATGTCAAGATGAAATATATATATGGCAGCTCTACCATAACAGATTTTGCTTACCAGATCAGCATCAGCTTTTGACAAGTCAATCCCTGCATTCTTCTTGATACATCAGTTGGAAGCCAGGCTTGCCTAAACTGGTGGTGGAAACTCTGTGTATGTATATAGAAGCGTTAATGCCTCTGACTGTCTACCTGCCTATATAAATGTGCAACAAGCCACATAACAGCTCCTTTTTCCTGCAAACAACCTTGAGCTTGAATGGAAGAACCAAAATGAGCAAAAGTACTGTGTTCATTGTGTGCCCTCTACTCATGTAGATGAGGCATTCAGGGATATGGTTTAATGGTAGACTTAGCAGTGTTAGGTTAACAGTTGGACTTGATCTTAAAGTTCTTTTCCAGCCTAGGTGAGTCCATGGTTCTATGATAAAAGCACCCAGGAATAAACTCTTCAGATATAAAGGTCATCTGATGCCACTTACACAGCCTTGAGATATTTGGGAATGGCTAATAGAGAAATCATTTTCTGCAAGGTGAGCTTCCTGAGGGTGTAATATTGGTCCCAGTCACTTGTGCCCATCGTGAGATGGACCTTTTCTCACCTCTCAAGAGCCCTAGCAAAAATCAGTGGCTCTGTTAAGTGCAAGTCTCTCTTCCACAAGGGAGCATGGGCACAGAGGTTCCCATGTTGGCCTTTACCACAGGGTGGTGCAGGGCTGTGACAGCACAGTCCTGCATTGGTATTGATGAGTCCTTGCCTTAGCTTTGTGGAGGCAGCTGCTCTCCTTCCTGTTCTAGCATTACTCCAGTTAACAGTCACTGGAGAGCCTTTGCACCATGCCAACTTCCACATCTAGGAAGCCATTCTACAGATTGATAGTACTGTGCATAATTGACACTAATATGTCATGATATTTTGGCTGCATTGCTTCCAAATTTGAGAAAGTCATGAGGAGGGAGGAAGAACTTCCCTGCTAGTCACCTGAAGAGCCAAGTTGATGGGGATTTTAGTGCATCCTTGCAAACTTTTTTCAGTAAGCCTGAAGTGCAGTTATTTTAACAGCTTAGGCTTAATCTGGGGCACATTGCACGCAACCATGTTAAATTGTATTTAACATGTCTATAACACACGTGATTTATTCACTAGTATTCATTGTGTGATATCAAATAGGAAATGGATAAACTGTGAAGATATCTAAACTAAACATCAGAAGCAGCTGAGAAATAAACAGTAGGAGAAGATGTTGCTTTTTGATGGACTTTCACAGAAGAAGCTCTAGAGCACACCTCCAGGTGTCATTTAGATGCATCCAGGTGTCATTTAGATCATAAATAATCTGACTACTAATGCAAAACAAAGCTAGCAATCATGAATCCACATCCAGGTTCTACAGAACCAAGCTTCAGAGATGTGCTTTTCTGTCATTGCAGAATATGCAGGGCCCTAAATACATAATTCATCTTTCTAGGACACAGCTATCAGGCTTCAGGGTACAACTTCAATGCCTATGAGTGGAGGACTCCAAAGCAGACTAGTTTGTCCCCTCCAGGCAAACCACGAAACCACCCATTTCATGATACAGGGCTGAGTGATGATGAATGGGACCGACCTACAGCAAGCAGGTAAGTTCTCCTATGAGTTTCTGTTTCTGACTTGCAAATACAGCAGCGCCTCAAAAATTAATACTTACTGTCTGGAATGAAGTTATGTTCTTCTAATGTAGCTGTATCAGCTCTTCCTTTAAATACGAGATACAGTACTTATGGTTCATGGAAGTTAACAGGGTAGATTAGTGACGGTTACGGGAGATTGTGATACCAAAACCAAGACATGTATTTATTTTGAGTTACTTCAGACAAAAAAAAAAACCCACAGCATTTATCTCCTAAGAATAAACAAACAAAATTAGGGAATTCCCCTGAGTGAGCATCAGGAAAAACCTTCTCTGTTTCCCACTCCACAAAAGTAAACCTATAAATACAGTGGCTAAAAACAACTGGCACGTTAATCTTTTGTCTTACATGAAAATTCCTAGTTTTGGTTTGGGCAAAGAAGCAGAAATTGCAGTCATCTTCCATGAATGCTTGAGGCATCTGCAGTGATTCAGTAGGAGAACAAAGTGATACAGATAGAAATGTTGAGTCCAAAGCTATGGTGGTTTGCTATGCGTACATTCCTCTTCTTCCAAGGAGTGAATCTCCTTCTCGGTTAATTTCTCTGCAGGGCAAAAGAACTTCCTGAGGGAAAAATGCTTAGTTGACAATGCTTGGAGATAGTGAAAGACTCAAATATCTCTTACTCTTCATTGTAAAAATGTTATGGCAGTGGAACCAGTGCAGAAACTTAGGTAATTCCTGCCAAAGAACAGTTCTTCCTCAGACAGTCACAGAAATATGTGCTTTTTATACCTGTCCTCAGGACTTAAGACATGTATGTCCTTCATAAGAAATACAGTTTCTTGGTGTAGCAGCACAATAAGCCCAAAATCTCAATCTGTGAGAAACCCAAGTTTAGTACTAAAGAAAACCTTTCTGTATAAACATACTGGATAAGTAAATCCATAAGGTCCAGTTTGTTACCTTTCAAATACAAATCAAGGCAAAGCTTAGATGCAGTGCTGCTTTTCAGGATCTGAATGACAGATCCCCTGGTACAGCAGATTGCCCAGTGGCGTTTTGACTGCAGACGAGTCTGGCCAGGTAATAGGTAAGATGGCCAAGTGTGAGCTCTCAGTCCATATCCAGCTCCTTTGGTCCTACTGGACAGAAGCATACTAGAAATTTTCATAGGGTAGTAGTGGACAATACTTAGTAAAGGAAATGGCCATAGTTTTCTTAATACTTCCCATTCTTGATAAATTAATATATTTAATTGAAGAGCATCTTTATTCATAGTTAAAGCCCATATATTGTTTCTCAGATGATAAGCAGCCATATATTCCAGAACAGCTACTATTTTGCAGTAAGCTGAAAATACTGATGAGCAGTGAACCAGGAAGATGGATGGTAAAATACGTAGTCTTCTAAATTAAAAGCATGTATTCCACTACCGTTTTAAAGCTCTATTTAACAGAAAGTACACACATTGAAGAGCCTTGTTCTACTTGTCAGTGTGACTTACAACTGAGATATATGGCACAACTTAAATTAATGGTTATTCTTTCTGCAAGAAATGGTTCATGCGACAACCGATGGTGTTTGTGTACCAAGTGCTGGGGTAATTGAGAAGGGTATGTCTGTTCTTCCAGCCTGTTACAGGAATTCCCAGGAAAACACCCCTTCTCTGCCTCTAGCTAAGCAACTTTTAAGGAAGAAAGTAATTTTGTCTTACGTTTGTTTTGTGTAGCACAGCTTCCAAGAATATGTGGCAACAGAAGGAGACTGAGACACTGGGAGAGAAACAAGAAAACCATTTAAAGCAGACTTCTGTAGAAAGATCAGGGGGAGAGAGCAACAGGAGCATGAAGAAAGAGAGCAAGATGTGGAAAGGTGCCTCTGGTGGGCCAAAGAAAGGTGGGGGGCAGCTGGAAGAGTGGAATACCTCCAGGTAGGAGAACAAGGAATGCGCAGCAGTGAGATCTAGCTGGGCTGGTGGGGGCAGGAGGGGAAGAAAGGGAAAACAGTTAAAATGGGAAAAAGGAGAACAGCAGGGTAAAAGCAGATAACACATCGTTAACATGCCATTGAGTGATAATGGTATTTCAGTTGGCAAGTGAATGAAATCGGAGAGCTGGAACCACTCTGTAGCCTGCTGCCTACCTACCGCTGGCAGGTGGGACAAGTCCTGCTCCAGGGAAGAATTTCTGCACATTAAAACAACAAACACTTACAGGAATGGGTCTGCCCAATCCCAGAGCATCCTCGAACCTCCTGAATCTAAGAAAAGAAGAAAGAGATAAAGTAAACATTGTGTCATATGGCAGTAAGAACCAAATCAGAGGCACCTGAGTCTTCCTATCTGTCCCGAGGTCTCTCCTTCTGCCTTTTTATGCATCTAAATGTCTGATGACTCTTTGAATAAGCATCAGAAACCCAAATACATTCATTATAGGTTAAACAATATTTCACATGACATAAAATCAATCTCTCATGTTTCAGAGAAAATAAAAATGCCATCCAGATGAGAAATTATTTTGGTACATCTTTTCTTCTGATGTAGTAGCTCAGCTGCAAATCAGTGTAGGTATGAATGGAGATGCAAAAGTTGAGCATTTCACACACTAGAAGACAAGGCTTAGAGAAAAAGCAAAAGAGGAGGTGAGGGCAGAAAAAGGAATTGCTTCAGCTGACAAGAAGTCCAGACATGGGCATCATGATGTCGGATTTCACAGAAGCTGGGGAAGAAATGGACCTCCAGTCTTATGAAATACGGTCTTTGCTGTCACAGACAATTGCCTCAAATAATCCGTTCATTAACTCAAGTTCCATTTTATAGTATAATATTAGTATGCAACATAAAGAAAGGTAATGGATAAATTGGTCTATGTTCAACATTAGCTATTAAACCGACTATTTAGGCTTATCGAAAGAGCTAATTTCAGAAGTCAAGGAACTTTCTAAAATCATGTTTTAAATACTTTCTTATCTTGCCTGGGAGGAATTGCATCTGTGATCTGAGCAGGAACTCTCACCACCGCTGTACCTATTGCAATATCTTAGAAGAGACACTGGTGCTAGGTGGAGAATCGTTGCAGTAAGAGATGGAAGTGGCTGACCATTGTCTGCTTGACTGATGGTACCTGTAAGAAAGCGTCTCTGAGGCAGAGTATCATGAGCATGAAGTATCCAAGCTGTCATCCCTTATGCTGGGCAATTCCATTGAAAAGCTATTCTGTTAACAGTGTTACGTTGATGCTGTTCTCAGTAATACATCGTTTGACAAGCAAGGCCTCAGATGCTTCCGTAATAGTGTTTGCTCTGTATGTGTGCAGTCAAGCATCACTAGCTGCAGTCCATGGGCAGCTGATCCAAAGCAACATCTTTCTGCCACCAAAAGGGCAAATTCTCATGCTTCCTTTCCTCTGTGCCTTTCACATAACCAGCCCAGTCCAGTGCAGCAGCTGTAATGCTTGTGGGAACCTTCATTGAGCTGATTCCCCTTGCTAAGACAGCAAAATACTCCTGCTTTCTCCACACACACATACTCTGTAATGGTGTCCCATTGGGCTGTGTTGCTGCAGTCAATATTCGGTAGGTTTTATCAGACTTCTTTGGTTGGGCATCTTCCCTGAGCATTGCAGTCACCACCATCTTCCTCAAGGGCGCTAATGTAAAGCCTCAGTCTGTTTCTGAAATACCAGACACCTAAGTCTCCATGCGGGACAGTTGCATCCTGAAAGCTTCTCTGTGTTTGTGTATGAAATGGCTGGAGCAGTTTCTATGGCAGCAGACAGGTGGGCTAAATTTGATAACAATGAATGAAGCTTAGGCTGACAGAATCAGGTAAAAAGCACTGCCATCCCTCTTCTGCAAACTCTTGCAAACATGAGGGCTCTTTTCATGTTCCCTGGGAGAAGCCTCTGAGGTTGAAGGGTTTTACTGCAAATACTCATTGCACGGAGCAGCTCTGCACACAGCTGCTGGTTGATTCATTAATGTTCATAGGGACGTCCCAGTTCCAATCCAGTAAAAACGGGCACTGAATTGTGCTTGGAATCCATTTATCTCCTTACGGAATACCTCACTGCTCAGATCCTGCCAGCTGCTAGCAACTGCCAGGTGATGAGAAGACTTGTCTGTCCCATGCTCTGCATGTCCATCCAGCCTCTCCTGACCAATGACTCTTCCCCACTCTCCTGCCGTGAGGTTCTGGCGTTCAGGTTGCAGTCTGTGCAAGGCATGTGTGTAAAATGTATTGCTGAGGGAAAAAAGAGTCCACCTTTTTTAACCTCTCGTTGTAAATCTAGCTTCGCAGGTACCCATGATAACACCGAGGCTGACCAGGAGGAAAATTTCTGGTCTCAGGCTCTGGAGGATTTAGAGACCTGTGGCCAGTCAGGAATTCTGAGGGAACTAGAGGTAGAACAATCTTAACCTTTCTTTCCAATTGTAGAGAAATATAACGGTTTTGGTTTGGTTGACATTCATTTTATTTTCTCCTTTTTTTTAAGTTTCACTAATCACACCAGTTCATTTAAAAGCTTTAACCCCTCTCCACAGGACAAGGCCGACAGGCGTCTGTGTTTGAGAAACATGACTCTCTTGGTACCTACCCTTTACCTTTGTATTTTCGCTTGTGCAGCTGCCTCCCCCGCCCCTAACCAGAGCTATTTTGTACAACGCAACCAAAATCCTATAAACACGTTCACCCCAGAGCTTTTGACTTGCAGCTTCTGCTGTGCATAACCATTGATGCTGCCTGCACAGGCAGCGGATGTCACAGAACTTGGAAGTGGGCACAGCCTTCTTGCAGCAATGCATCCCATTCTCTGACAGACGCTTTATGTAGCTTCCCTTAGCATGTCGTAGGTTGTCTTTTAAATCGAAACTTAATTTGATTAAGATGAACATAAAAGAAAATCAGCTTTTCAAAGCGTTTTTCCTACAGTCTTACCTCTCTGCAAAAAAAAAAAACCTGCTCATGTTATACATGAGGGGGATAAAAGGGGAAGGGAACAGAGTGACTCTGAGTCTTATTTTTCTGATGACCTTTCCTCTGAGTTGTCTGATCAGAGCCCTGGAAACTGGGCAATGGAAGGTCCTAAAATGTTTTCTTTTATGTTCTTTTAAATTCCTGGAGCTGCAAAGCTGGCAGAACCTCATTTTCACTTTTATGTTATACAAAGTCCTTTAGCAGCCAGGAGGAATGTGAATGGCATAACTGAGTGAAAGGTTTTCGGTTCAGATTAATTTACACCTTCGGATTTATGGCCTTTGTATTGCATGTGTGGGTAGCAAAATGTGATTCTCACGTATTTGTTACTGCAACCCAGAGAAATATAGGAGAAAATGTTATGCTGGTTTAATTCCATAGTTAGATGTGGCTCACTACCACAGGCTTCTCTCGCAATTTGCAATATTCAGAGCACAATGAAAGGATATGGAGATAGATCATTCTGAAATGGAAATAGATCGTTCATGCTGACCAGAATTCAGTTACCTCAACATGTTGAATTTTCCCCAGCCTGTCCCAGAAGTGAGAACTGTAGATTCTGTATAGTTTATAGCATCACCCTGTTCAGAGCCTATGGCTCTGAAAAGAAAGCAAAACTTATTCAATATGACAGGATGCTGACAATGGTGATGCCTCTATTTTATGAGTGCCATTACGTAGTCAAGGACTCCTTATCATTCTTTATTTCAAGGTCTTCAGCCAGAGAGCAAAGAAAAGTGTTGTTTGCCAAGTCCTCTGGATGCTTTTGCTCCATCAGGCAGTAGTATCAGTCATTACCAAGCACAAGAGAGACTGTTAAGAGGCTGCAATATATTATCTCATAGTGAAAGTAGTGCTGGAGCTGGGAGGAAGAACGGTGATAGATATGCTCACCAGGGTCAGAAGCAAACATTTAGTTGCTTGTCTTCCCCTTACTTTTTTTCCCCCTCCCATTTTTACTTCTCATTTTCCAGCAGGCTGCTTGCATCCTGTCCCTGTCAGAGTTCAGGTTATGGCCTTTTAATTTCCCTTTTCACTCGTCCATCGTCAGCAGGCAGAATAAGTAGGAAATGCAGTGTACCCTGTCCCTGCAGTGGTAGGTCTGTATGGTGGCTGTGCCAAAGCACATTTGCCTCCCACTCCCCACAGCAGAAAGCCTTTCACAGGGAGGAGGCTGCTTGCTATGCACAGGTGCTTTTCATGTCAGTCCATTCAACCCAGCAGATGAGGTAGCTCCTGCCGTTGTCTTTCAGGATTTCACCCTCCATGTATTCTTGCATCTAACTTAAGAGGCTAGGTTTGACTGAGATTAAAAACAGCAGTCAGACTGTGGCTTGTATCCCTGCAGCATTAGTGCTGAGCTAAGACACTCTTGCAGTATGCGTGTTATGCAGTTTCTTTCCAGGCAGGGAGTGAGCTTACCTGCATGGAGCTTTCCTTGGCCTGGGATGGTATCCAGGCACGCTCTGTGCCAGTGCTGACTCCAGAGCTGCCTACATATTCTGCCCAATGACATTTTTTTACCTTGCACACACAGTCTGAATTGTAAATGCCTTCCTATAGCTCCAATTCTACCAAACGCCATTGTGCCCCAACTCAAGTATCTTTTTACTTACATGTAAAACCTTCGTAAAATAAGCAATTTGGCTACACACTCTTCAGTCTGCCAGGGGACTAGCTTTCCAGCACAGCTGTTTAGTGCTCAGTATTTTAGTTTGAAATGCCATCTGAAAACTTTGCCCATAGGGTTCTGTTATTGTTGTTGTGTTTTGCTGTGGTCCTTTGTTTTATAGTGACTTGCAAGCAGATTGAACATCTATCCTTGCCTTTTGCTGTGCCCTGAGTGATCGTGTTTTAACAAAGAATAGACTCTTTTCCTACTGCTGTGAATTAACTGCTTACCTAACCCACATTCCGTGTTAAACATTAACCTCTTCATTAATGCTCTAGGCCACAATTATGTCAGGAAGTACCATGAGTTTGAATCATGAAAACCCACAACCTCGTAACCAGCTGGGAAGACAAGCCAGCTTCCAGGAAAGAAGTACTGTAAGGCCACATTACAGTCAAGCTACTCGTAGCAACACATTGCCATCAGATGTGGGGAGAAAGTCCATGGTTCTGAGAAAAATTAAGCAAGAAATGAAAGAAATCATGTCACCAACTCCTGTGGAGTTACACAAGGTCTGTAATTTTTCTTCTGACAGCTTTGAAATAATATATTCAGCATAGGGAATCTAATTATGTGGCAATACAGTAAGCACTTTTTATAATGACTCCACAGAGGTAATTTGGGGGCCGTGCATATTAGTTCTTACACATTAATGATACATCATTGTGGGGGAAACTAACAAATAAAATGCATCCTTGCCTACTACTTTGTTTTACAATAAATCCTCAAAAGGGACTACGCTTTTGCAAGGGGCATCCACTGGTAATTTGAACTGACAATTCCAGTAACTCATCTCAGCAAAATGTGTTCATTAGGAAAGCAAAGTTTAATTTCTAGGAAATACATTCTTTAGGAAATTACTCTGGAGGGTTTGGGGCTCCCATTGTTCCTTTTTCAAATTAACACTCATTTTGAATCAAATACATGAGACTCAATGTACGTGATATTGAATGTTCTTTCAAATTAGCTATTGCTTCTCTTCTCTTTATAATTCCTTTGCTCTAAAAGGATAAGTAATCTTCAGTCTATGCAACTCAAGGCTGTCAAAATCACCTGGTGATTGGCCCTCTGCAGCCCAAGTATAATGCTTTTCTCCTCGATGGGAATGTGGATCCTGTCTCCTGCACCCATCTTCCTCTTAAGGGTCTGGGAGCTTAGCCTAGAGAAACACCACTAAGAGGTTGTTGTTCTTAAGAGAGTTGGTTTGGTTTCTAGTTCCTGTGGGTTTAACTGAGTTTAGGTTGTAGTTCATTCACTTCCGTTCAGTGAGGTAAGGACTCATTGAGTAAGGGCTAAATGAATGGTTACAGAAGGTACTATGGAGTGGATTTTGCATATGGCAAATTAATCCATTGCCAGTGTAAACAATCAGTAGGATGTGTTGTGATGGTTTTAAGGTATTCATATTTCCAGCTTGATATGAAGTGATTAATGGAGTTAATTGATGTGCTTAGTTTTCCTGAATGGTGAAAAAATGTGGGACATAAACCAAAACAACATCAATAGACATTTCACAGAGTGCTCATATTTAGCAAAGGCACAGTTTTCTCCTGTGGATTATAAACCCAACCTTTCATGACGGATAAAATAGATCTTTTCCTGAAAAGGAATAGTCAGATTTTACTAGTGAGTCAGTATTCTATGACAGCTGCTGCCTCTTAAAGAGTCCTGGGCAGTACAAAGTACCCTGTGTCCTTGAGCTTTCTCTCTCTTCAGTTGCCTGTCTTTTAAGATTGCTTTGACCTTCTGTTTTCATAATTTCCAGGTTTTGTTCAGACAATATACCCACTTTTCCCCTCTCTGCTGAATTGATGCTATAAGTATTTTCCTAAGAGATCTTGCTGTTGGGTCACTGGTGGGACAACCAGTGAAATACAGTCTGGATTTGGAAAACTGTGATGGTATACAGTCTTTGAAATATGAGCTAAGATATGGCTTGCCTAAGACCCACCTCAGTAAGACCTTCAAGCATGTACTTGTCTGCATGCTGCAGAGCTTTCCCAGTTTCTTCTGCAGGACAGGTCAGGTACCTTGTTACTGTCTCAGTGCGATGAGCCTGCATGCCTGTTGGGTCAGGGCTCAGGTGCACTGTAGCTCAGAGTTCATACCTGAAGTCTGATTGCAGAAAATGGGTTAGCTGAGGTCGATGTTGCACTGGTTTTTCATTACTTGATTGTGAGAGAGCAAGAATACATGACTTGACCAAAGGAAAAGCCATTAAAATGAAATGCACGAATGGCCAGTCTGGATGTATGGGCTGAAAGACCGAGACTGGATGAAAACTGTTCAGGCTACAAACACAGATGAGTAAGTCTAATGGAACAGCATGGAGAGCAGATTGCATTGCTAGCTTGTCCTTCTCAGCTACACACCTATCATAAAGGTGATACAGCCCTGAGGATTATTTTGCTGAAAGCTGCAAACTTTGCAGCAAGTTAACCTGAATCCTTCCCTGCTCTTCCCTACTTCACAGCATTACGCTCACCAAATGTCTACTTGAACTGTCTGTCCTGAGGATGCTAGGATTGAGATAAGCGTCGTGCAAACCTCTTCAAACATTTGTTCTAGATGGTTTAATAAGTAACGTTTAATTCAGCTGGATAGCATATTGCTGTATCAGTACCCACATTAATTAATGTCTTTAATTGATTTTATCTACCTAGATAACCATATAGATTAATATTTTTCTCAGAATCATAGCAGTGTTTTTTTTTGTTGAAGTTTCATGAAGCACACATTCCCCTGAGAGCAAAAATATGCACTAGATATCACACAGGTTTTCAGTATTATTACTGCAAGTAGTCATTAACCTAAAATCACAGTCAGTTAAAACACCTTAATAGCTGATCTGTGCAAGATGTATGAATTCAGATTAAGCATTTTCCCACAGAATTGAGAGGGAGAAGAGGCATAGGAATAGACTCAGAATGCGTAAGCTTCTATTTTAAATTTAAACTGTTTAATTGCTTATGAAATATGAATGAACCTTCCGTTTCAGCTTTCTTTTTCCCTTAGGCTCCTGCTGTAAATTGAAAAGTCTAACAAACCGCCCATAATGGAGATTTTGCTATCGAGATCAAACCTTCTGAACAATTGTGATCAGAAATACAGATAAACCAGCATGATTTTACCAGGTGTTGCATGAATTGACTGTGCTGCTGGCTAGTGAAGATGAGAAACTGGAGCGGTAGGGCTTTGCCCATACCTGTTACTAAATGAAATCCTGGCTGTTCCAGACAGTGGGAATTTTACTCTGAGATACCCTTTGAAGAATACATGCTGCCCTAAATAGAACTGGCCCCAAAATCGTGACCTAAAGGAAATTCTGTGCAGATGACTTGCACCTAAATAAGGTGATAGTTAAATCACAGCTGCATCCCTTAAGTGAATGACTCTCAGTTTCTTTCATTTCCAAGCTCCTGTCCAGTAAATCAGAAGTCAGGAGAAGACAGACATACGGGAAACAGTTTTAAACAAAATTCTAGGATCTGTAGATCTGAAGAACCACAGAAATGAGGAAATATTTTGATAACATCAAAGTTGCAGTTGCTGGGTAGTGAGTTAATTCCCTTCCAGAGTGCTCAGCTCGTCTCCATCAGGAATGTCCAAGCTGAACAATTAGGAGGGCAATACAAGACATTTAGATGCTCATTCTCAAGTTCTGCTCTCCTCCTGTGACACACCCACCCCCAACCGCAGTACTTCCCACTGTCCCTCCACAGCAAAACTCCACTTTTATGCCCCTTTTTGCAGCGCTCCTTTTTCTGACCTACAAGCTGGGCATGAAGTAGTGTGTCCGTTATTGGAGACAAGCTAAGGTGAGCTAATGTGGAATGGCACTTCCTGTAGCTCTGTAGAGTAGAATTCATATGTATTGTTTTAGGCCACTCACTAAAAACAGGAAAAAATCAGATGTCTTAGAAACACACAAATGGGACCACTATCTTTAGTACACACAGAATTATTCTCTGCTAGAACTTTTCTTTGATAAGGTCTGGACTGTAAGAGTGCGCAGTTTGGAGTCTGAAAATTAAAGGAAGCTGACCTACTGAACAGAGTCCAGAGCAAAACAAGCCTTGTTTCACATCATTGCAGTAAAGGAGAGAGTAAAGTGAGATGCTTCTCTGTGGACAGGCAGCTTAGCTGTCAGCAAGGGTGAAAGCATCTGAAGCACTGGAAGGGATTACTGTAATAGACTGTGGAGTCTCCATCACTGGAGATCTTAAAAAGCAGGACAGACAAATGCCTCTCAGATATGGGTTAGATGCAGTTGACCCTCCTGTAGGTCAAGAATTCAGTGTAGATGACTTCAGAGAGCCCCCAGTTTCATATGCTTTCGTAGTTCACCTGAGATTGAATCCAGCTCAACTCCAGTGCCTGAAGGAGGAGGAAAGGGAAAAGGAGTAAGAGGAAAGGGGAAATTGCTTTGAAAAATGGTGCCATCTGTGCTAGAAGAATACACAGCATTTTAAGTCTTCTCCTCTTATGCACTGTGTCACATCTTTATTTTTCAAGGCTTCTTTGAGAAGCAGTTAACATGAAGCATTCCTATCCTTTGTGACGATGAGGAAAAAAAGTTACCTCATTTGAAGATAATTTGTGCCTTGGTCCGGTGCTAATTATTTTTCATTCCTGCCAGGAAATGCACACAAATGTGTCAATAAAATGTATCTCCCTCCTTGATTCAGTAAGAATGGTAGTCTTAAAGCACTTTCAGGGCAGCTTCAAACGTACTTCGGATCAAAGCCATATTAAACATGCTGTGATACGACAAACAAAATCCTCTCTCTGTTGATAACAAATTATCATAAGTTTCCCAGAGTTCTGCTGGTACAGCAGCCATTGATACAAATTAAAATAATTCTATGATGAATCATTCTGAATTTGCCAGTAGGTTTTTTTTCAGTAGTTGACATGCTTATTGACTCCTAAAATTCATGCTGAGATGGAGGAATTACGACCTCCATCACAAAGTTACATTGGAGGAAGATGGGAGAAAAGCCAACAAAGACCTTAAACACAGCAGAGCCTGGCAGGTTTCAACTGACAGCTCAGACAGGAAAGTCACTGGCAGGGAGAAAGCCTTCAGCTCTGTTATCAGGACTTTAGGTGCACCTTTCTTCTTGGCTGTGCCATACAGAGGGAGAAAAACAAGCGAAGATGAGGAACTGGTGTAAAGTAAGGGATGAATACTGTGTGTGGGTATTTGTGCTTATTTTTGTATGAGACAGAGATGGTTTCCCATCACCCCAACAGTGAATGCACCACCCCCATCTACAGATACAGCAGTGCTAACGTTACAGCTGCTGGCATTGTATCCAACCTCTCTCAGCTGTTTCTCAGGATAGCTATCAAACTTAGTTAGGGAATCAGTTTTCATTATGGTCAAAGCAGTGCCGATACACCAGTAAAGACAAGTAAAGAAAACAAACAAAACAGGGAAAAGCAAATAAATGAAACACACACAAAAAAAAAAACCAAACCAAACCCCACAAACTAAAAAAACCCTACACAACAAAATCCCAAACCAACCATTTGTATCCCTCCTTCCTGTTTTGAGACAACCGTGTCTGTTCTTGCTTACCTTTTTACATAGCAGTTAAGGCTGGGTCTTAGCAGCTTTCTGAAGGCACCGCTAACCAGCACTGTGCCCTGGCACTGCTGCACCTTGGCGTTCTTCTATGAAGTACCAACCAAGTCCTCAGCAGCCTGATACGAATGTGGGCTTGGCCTGTCTTGAGCAGGAGGTTGGACGTAGAGACTTCCCAAAGTCCCTTCAATTTGAATGATTCTGTAAGTCAGAAACACCAGAAGGGAATTCAGCAGCTGGCACACCCAAGGGTGCAGCACATTGAGTGTTACTAGTACTGAACCATTGTAAAATTACAATGCACTCTTAATGGTGCCATTTTATCTGCCAAGGTATAGTAAGACCAGTATTTTGAGCCCAAAGTGACATAAATCTATAGCAGTGAAAGCTTGATTTTGATTGTGTAACTGTATCTGCACCACATTTTGTGCCAGCATTGGTGTCAGTTGAATCTCATGCCAGTGACTCACACAACTTACTTGCAATTCAAAGCTACCTGTGAGGACTTGCTCTTCAAACACCTGCAAAACCTTCTCCTAACTAACTGTTGTATTAACTTCTCTTTCCTGCTTTTGAATGACCATCTTATGGCTGTGCAAGAACACTGCCTGCAAGCTCTTTTAGAAGGAGCCTCATTGGTGTTTGAACAGATTGCATTACAACTCTTATACTGAGCACTTTTGAGATCAGGCTTTACAGGGTGGACCGTTGCCTGGCCAAAACCATGCTAGCAAGAGCTTACAGTACCAGTGGTGTTTATGACTGCTGGAAGTTTTGGAAGACATGATGCTGATTAATTGGTTGAGGCCAGATCGTGATCTCTGAAGCAAAACTAAATCTTTTACTCAGATTCTGGCAACTGGAGAATAGGGTAGCAAAAAAACCTAAGATTCAGGAAATGACACCAAAAAAGTTAGGCTGAACACCACAAATTGCCAACTGATGAGCAGAAGTGGTAAGGGCTTTTTATTACTGAAGAATAAGGTGGCTTCTGATACAATGTCAAAATGGAGACTGCTGTAATACTGTAAGTACCAAATAGTAGGTATTCACGTTAGATCTAATGTGACAAAAACCCTACCAAAACCATCCTAGGAACAAAGCCCACGTAATGCTGTAGAAATGCAGACGAATGTTTTTGTTTTCCCTTCTCGTCATGTCCATCACCTCCACAGGTAACTTTGTACAAGGACTCGGATGGAGAAGACTTTGGGTTCAGTGTCTCAGATGGTTTACTGGAAAAAGGAGTGTATGTTAAAAACATTCGACCAGCTGGTCCTGGCGATCTGGGAGGTTTAAAACCATACGACAGGCTTTTGCAGGTGAGGCTTCTGGCACCACACAGGTTTAGAATGAAGAGACATGACATACATATCATGTTGTGCAGTATCTACCACACTGCAGGGTGTTTGGGTGTCTGCCCTATGCAGATGTAGAAAACTGCATGAAGCATTTTCACTGCTTATTTGGAACAGCCTTATTATCTACATCACTGTATTTTAAATCAGAAGCACTGAAGTACAAAGTACTCTTTTGTATTTCTGCTGGGAAAGGATTTGGGGGGGGGGGAATGGGATGAAAGACAAATGATCATGATCCCTGTGTGTCACAGGCTGTGTAAATCGCTTAGAGCCTCAGTAAGAGAAGGCCACACTTTGTGGTGACAGGCTTTTATGCAGCAGCACAAAGGCTGGACTTCCTGTGAAGTCATAAACTAATCCTGTCAGAATGTCAGGTGTTTCAGAATTCCACAGCAGAGACACAAATGCTCACAGGAAACCTGGAATTTCCCAAGGCATTTCCAGACAGATTTGTAACTTTTGCTGTCCTTGATACAGACTTGACAGTTGCTTCTGTGCTTGATCCAAGTTTTTGACTCACAGAGTTGGAATAATGTAATAGTCAGCACCATGCTTACCACAGTGCCAGGTTGGACTGTGATGAGAAAACCACTTTATTTGTCAACTAGCCTAATACCTTGTATAGATTTATGTATATTAATTAAAATGAGACAAGACCTGAACTGAACTGACATTTTGGATGTGCTCTATTGTATTTAAACAAATGAACCACGACAGATGAAATAACTATGTGCTGTTCAGTGTCGTTTGTGGAGTGGGCATTGTGACAGCTGCCAAAAGCTCTCACCAGTACAAACATGCCCACTTCAGCAACATTCCATTCAAAGGTGAGTAAAAACTTTGCTGGCGTCTTCAGACCAGACACCATGGCTAAATAGTCTTGTATTGGGCAATTCTTTACCTGGAATTTTTAAGTCAGGTTGCACAGTCTCAAGGATAAATCTGTTTCTCTTGTCATCTCATTTCTTTTCCCTGAAATAGTAACAAAAACTCATCTTCTAATCGTCCAGGTAAACCATGTTCGCACCAGAGACTTTGACTGCTGTTTGGTTGTGCCCCTCATTGCAGAATCTGGCAATAAGCTGGAGCTGGTCATTAGCAGAAACCCACTGCCATCTCTGAAAGGAAGCTCGGAACAACAGACTTCAGTGAGTGGGGAGTGGTGTGATCAGACTAACGCCTTCCTTCAGCAGAGCGGACACACTAATGTTCATATAGAGACACGGGATCCTACAAATACGTTATAGCAGAAAATCATTTTAGTGGGACATTTGGTAACAATTATGGTGCTAAACCCCTTTAAGATTTCTCTGAGACTAAGGCTCAGATGCTGTATAGCACTAAAAAGCACAGCTCACTCTTTTTGTCTCAAGGCTTGTATTAATCCATGGTTACTTCTGAAAAGGTTTAATTCCTCAAGAAGTCAAGTCATTCCATTCTAAACAATCTAGCATTAGCAACAGTACAAAAATCATAAGGGCCTTTTCTTCCCCTCCCCCCCAAATAAGAAACCGGGGAGAGATGTTTTAAACATCATTTAAGTGTTCCTCCCTTCTTCAGCAGCTGCTATTTGAGGGAAAAGCACAGTTGACCTTTGCTAACAAACAGTGGTGTCCAGGTTATGTGGCTTTTAAAACACGTATTATCAATCGATCAGAAAGATGCTGTCCGGGGGACAAGGAAGTGTGATGCTGCACTGGGTTTTCTTGGTAAATGTCTAGAGCTGGAATTTTCAAGACCTTTATTCTGCTGGCAAGGAGGGTGCACTCTTCGAACAAGGCATGGTTGAGATGTTTAACAACATGGTTGCAGGAGGCTGCAGTACCAGGTGAATGTTACCACCCCACTGGTGTGTTTTGTTAGAAGGTATGCTCTTCCCTATGCAATTAAACATTTTAACAGCCTATCTTGCAACCCGTGGGGATTTCTAAGCAGAGATTTTTTTAGTGGGATAAAACTGCTGTGAAGGAGGATTACTGACAAGAGTGAAACTGAAACGAGCTCAGACTAAACAGGGAAGTTTTAAAAGAAAATGGCTTTTTAACTGTGTCAGTGGGAGATCCATCAACCTGTAAAGTTGTACTGACACTTGAGCATTTTAAAGTAAGTCAAGTCAGTTTCTTGAAGGGACCAAAGTCCTATTTACTACACTTTGTTTTCAGCCTTCTTTATGGTAAATGTTACCCCCCTGCAACACGTTTTTAGGATTTAAAATTGTAAATATATTTTACAAACACATCACACAAACTCTCTCCTCTCCCCCCAAGCAATAAAATGCTGCCAGTTGCGTTATATGCTCACCAGCAGCTGCTTTGGTTTATTCTGGTATTCAAGTTGTTATTGGTAATTACTGTTCTTGGTGAATATAAAGATCCTGGATTTGTACATTTGTAGAGTCTCCATATCTAAGCAGTCACCTTACAGAGTTGTTTCTTCTCAATTTAAACTGTTTAACTGTATCCCTGTTGTTGTTTCCAACACATGAACAAGCTCACCTGCCCCGCGCACACACGTATCTCTGATTTCTGTTTCAGCACTGCCAGAAAAGGTCAGATTGACATTCAATGCTGAATCATGTAATAAAAGAAGGAAAAAAAAAAAAGTTCATGAGTCACTTACTTAAATATGTATTTTTATTTGTAACAAATAAGCATTAAACTGTAAAGTATTTTTGTACAAATTTAATACTTTAATAGCATGATATTTATCGTCTATGTTACGTTTTTTGAAATTCAAACTGTTGCAAATATTTGTATGGAAAAACTACTGGATAAATTGAAATAAACAGTGATTTAAAGACGTTAAAAATGAGATGGCAGTTTTTCCACAGTTTTTGGGGAAAAAAAAACGCCAAAAATCCAGCTGTATGTATAAAAGAAAAAAGGAAGCTCTCCAACTTTCAGTGCAATTTGTCTGATGTTTGATCAGCATCCATCTTGCTGATCTCAAAAGGTGCAATGAGGTAAGTCGCATACATGGTACACAAACCAAAAGTTGAAATTGGAATGTTTAATCTAACTCCAATTCGTAATTTTGATTTCTTACCCAGATCCCTCACCAGCACGTAACTCTGAGCTAAAGCCGCAATGGCAAGTTGTGTATCTCTCTCGAGCACAAAGCAGGGGAAGATTTCTGTGTCGCTGGTTGCAACTTTCTTATTCTTTTTAATCTTTTGACAAGATTAAAACCCGTAATCAATGAAAGCTTCATGCCCACCAACCTGCCACACCACAGACATCCTTTGTAAACTGTCTGTTGACTCCCAAGAGCAAACCACAGTTCTGGCACATGTAACAAGTTCTCTTCAGTTCTGTAGTGTTAGGAGACGGATAGATTGTGGTATGGCCTGCTGGCCTTCAAATCCAGGTATTATTTATGGAACGCCTGGATCCTCTCATTCTTCACTGAAACAAAATAACTCCATTTGATGACCAACACACCCTTTTTACTAAAGGGCAGATCACTGAAAGGGACTCACTTTAAAACAAAAAAAGCATGTACTTTATAGAGCATGTTAGTATGGGAAAGCATAGAGGAAAATGATGTGCACACCCAGCTTCTCTGTTCCAAATACTTCAATGGAACAGGTTCAAGAAAGATTCATAATGAGGACAGTCAATTGTCTGTTACTTCTTTAAAAGCTTCCTAGGAGTTATGTGACCCAAAGTTAGATTCTTAAGTCTGGAAGACTGAAGTGGGGACTCTTCTGTTCTCTGTCAAAACAAAACAAGAATGTTATCAGTGGTTGAACTGGGAACTAAAATCATAGAATCACAGCATGGTCTGGATTGGAAGGGAACTCAAAAGATCATCTAATTCCAACCCCTCTGTCGTGGGCAAGGACACCTTCCACTAGACTGGGTTGCTCAAAGCCCTGTCCAGCCTGGCCTTAAACACTGGTAGGAGTGAGGCAGACCCAGCTTCTTTGGTCAACCTTTGTCAGTGTCTCACCACGCTCATAGTGGAGAATTTCTTCCTAATACCTAATCTAGACCCACACTCTTTCATTTTAAAGCCATTCCCCCTTGTCCTGTCACTACATGCCCTTTTAAAACATCCCTCTCCAGAATTCTTGTAGGTGCCCTTTAGGAAGACTGTTACAATGTCTCCCCTAAGCCTTCTCTTCTCCAGGCTGAACGACCCCAGCTCGCTCAGGTTGCCTGCACAGAGGAGGTGCTCCAGTCCTCTGATCATCTTTGTGGCCCTCCTCTGGACTTGCTTCTACAGGTCCACATCCTTCCTACATCGGAGGCCCCAGATCTGAACACAGTACTCCAAAAATACAGTAGTGTCCTCAGAAGCACTTTTTTCCCCATGACAGAGCTCAGAAATGAGACAGAATGAAAAAATTCCACTATTAAGCACGTCTGACTGTATAAAAACAGTGCCACCCATTAAATCTTATATAAAACTCTTACAGCACATCATCTCCTAAAAACTGACTTCTCCACGCAAAGAGTAAGCAACTATAGCCTCAGCTGCTCATTGGAGTGATGTGTTGGCTAATAAGGTGTATAAATTTGCGACTATTGACATCATTAACTTATTTTTTTCATGTTACTCTGGAAAACGCCTGCCAAACTCAACTGCTTTACCAGTTATTGGGGATCTGGGAAATTAATAAATAATGGTAAACCAATGGTAACGGTAAGAAGGTGACTTGTGGTGGTTAAAGACAGTGCGGAAGTTTGGTTTAAGCCAGTTCAGAGATCGATACTCACCCACGGTGTTTTCACAGCATCCTCACAATTCCCTGCAAGGGTGTGTTGTCTTTTACGTGGACTTTGCTCCAAAACGTCTGTCTGCTCTTCTTTAGTGGGAACTGCTGACTCTTCCTGTTTTATCAAGTCTGTTAGAAGTTCAGGTGGCTCAGGAGCACTTTGGGTTACACAAACAGACTGGGTCTCAAGCTCCTGACTTAGCCAGCTCTTGGTCAGGGGAGGGGAATTGTGTCTGGGACAGTTGCTTCTTCCTGCAATTGCCTCTCTCAAAAATCTCTGTAAGTTTGTTTTTCTGGGCATATTCTTGTTAGTGACGGCCCTCCTGAGGTGCGGCTCTTCTGCTATAACATAGACACGACAACATCCTCTGGTCACGGCTGTGTACACGTGCTGCCAGTGCTGACGGCCAGGGTTGCCAACCACATAGACAACAGTTTTCTCCTCAGAACCCTGAAACATGTTTACAAACATGTATCAAAGTAGGCCCTCCCGTAAGAAGTTAAAAAAGACACAAAACCAACGAAGTTAGAGACAACTGGGGATACTCCCAAGAATATTTTCTATCCTGCATTCAAGGAATTCTGGTTTCAAGAGAGCCTCTGGCTCTTTCACATGAAAATACAGTACATTAACAAGTTAAAGCCATAAGGAAGTTTTACCAGCTCATAGCTGCTTTATTTTCTTACCTGAAATGTGTGAATAGTTCTGGCCCATGCATGTTTTATGCGGCATAGCTTCCTCAGTGCCTTATACTTCACAGTGAATGTAGAGCCGTACGTGCTGCTGATGGTCAGTAAGCGCTGTTTGTCAATTTCTACATCCTAAAGAAACAGCACAGGGACACTCAGCAGTAAGCTTGCATCAGCAGTTTGACCTGTGTCTGTACATCTGTGTGCACCCACATTCCAGCTTTCCCTGAAATTACTGCAAAAACAGCTGCAGTAGCAACCGAGTGAAATAACTTCATAAGACGGTAAACCCAAAAGTAGCTATCTTTCAACTGACCACCTTGAAGGAAAAGTAGTTTCGCCGTACAAGGCCTACCCTAACTCCTTCTGTTCAGTAAGAAAAATGCTGACTAAGGCAGTTTTAACCCTCTGAAAACCGATACAGTGGGATACACCAGTGAGGCCATTTTAATGACTTACTGCCAGGAAGGGAAAGAACCTACTCTTTCCCACCAGCCCTGTATGGTGCCCCATCCCATGCACAAATACTAGTACTTTCACTGGACCATCTGCTGAGTCAAGTCAGCTCACTGAAGCCAGCAGATAAATACAGAGGTTTTGCTGCTCTATTTTTCTGGTCAGTTTTCTAAGGATCCTAATCTTAGATTAGGGGAAAGCTCAAAGCTGTAACAGCTTTATTCTTTACTTAAGACTTCTACCTATATCCAAAACATTACCCATTTCAATTACAATACGTTTTTGTATTTACAGGACATATTTACACTGGACAAGAGCAGATCAACTGAAACGCATTTCACAAAATGCTCAGAGATGTATTTGTATGGTTTTAATTCTCGTTCGGAGTTTGCCTCTTTCTTGCTATTCACGACCGCTTAGCAGAAAAACTAACTACGTACTGTGGACGACAGTTAAAAACTGCAAACAGTTTTGATCTGAGGATTCTACAAGGACTGAAGCAGTTATCATTGGTGGGTTTTATGCAAGTTCTTGCAGGTAGGACTTACCCCTGTTATGAAAAATATGTCTCCATTGCACAGTCGTTTGCCCTCCACAGCAGTGTCTGCAGTGAGAGTGATTTCTCCACTTTTGGATTTATGGTGATAAGGACCCTCCCCAAGACCAAAATCTGGCAAGAGATCCTTGAGGTACGTGCTCCGTGTGCAGGAAATCTTGTCATCAATTTGAAATAACAGACGTTTTTTATGGTCTCTAGGTTGGGAAAAGACAGAGGGAGAAATGTATTTATTTATGAATTATACATTTACCATCTCAGTATTTCTTACGCCTCCCCTCTTGGGCAGGATTAAAAACCTTAGTAACATTCAAAACAGTTAAGACAACTCACATTTAAAATACGTTTCTTGAACTTTTGTAAAGCCTTTTGGTAAGAAAGAGTCATACGGAGTTAACACCAAGAAACTGAGACTGTTCACAGGAAAAGATGCACAACACTGGCTTACCTGGTTAAATGATTTGAATAGTGTTGGCAACACAGTTCATTTATTACATCGCAATCTTGCCTAAATAATACAAAAAAAGAACAAGAACAGAATCATGATGTAGAAGGAACGTTTTTTTCTAAATACCACAGAAAGGTATTTTGTGTATTTAAACGTATATAAATGTTTGTGCTGCATACCTAGATTAGCTAGATTTGGGTTCAAGATAAAGAAGAAAACTAAAGAAAAACTAAAGCCCGGATATATTACTTTCTGCCTGTGGATGTATTAAAAATAGTCAGAAAAAGTATTTGCTTTTTAAAGACCTGGAATTTTACCTTTTAACCACAGATTAAGTACCTATATTCTAAAGGAATCTTTTATGGAAACCATTAGTAACAGTAGTGTACCTGAATGCAGACTGGAAAAAGAAAACTGATGTCAGAGTTACTCAGCATTCACAAGCAGCAGGTAAACTACCTAAAATCTGTAAATTGCTTATTGGTGCACTAGTAACCTGCAAATAGTTGGTGGGGTTTTATTGCTGAGAAAAGGTTCTCCACAGATAAAAGTAGTAGTTTTTTTCTAAAGTACCCTTCTGTGCAGAAGTATAAGTAAGTTTATGGACTATTGGTACTACTTGACATTACATTTATCCCTCCAGTGTTTCTGTGAGGCCATACTACTCATGATATCGTGATGGTTCATGTTATCAGTGGTTAGTAAACTTTCTAATCTTTCTTCAAAGCACATCAGAGTCCTACACCCTAGCCCTTCTTAAATAACAAGTACCGTGCTTCCAAATATCCAAGCTGGGTATCCAAAGTGCATTTGCCACTGTACAACAACAGCGCTAATGCCCATCAGATTACACAAGTGAAATCTGGCCCTTAGCACACAGTCAAAATGCAAGTATCTTCTGTCATTTGGTCAATGTCCACCTGTGGCAGAAACACATATAGACAGTAGGTTACACATACCATCACACCCCCTGGAATTCACATCTGCCACAATGGGATACTTTTGAAAATGGACATTTCTTTGTATTTTGCGGGTTCCTCCTGAAGATGAGCCCTTGTCTTTCACTTCTGAAGAACACTGCACTGTAACAAACACCAGCGCACAGGCTCTCACAGAATGTACTACAAACCTGACCGCGTATGTCCATCCTTTGCTTCTTTAACATGAACAGTGCAGATGAACATGAACAAAATGGCAAAAACGATGACACAAAGTAACATTAAGCTTATAGAAAAATAAAGCAACTCTCCATGGAGACTAGAAGGAACCAGAACATACAGAAAAAGACACCTGGCCTGTTCTCTCCAGTAGTTTTATGATATTGCCACTAGTCTCTACAACTCAATGCATTCACGTGGTTTTAGATCATGGCTGCTAGCAAGGATTTTTTCCATGTCTGCCTACATGCTTCATTACCTTCTGAAAGCGATGAACTGTGACTGTTTGGCATCCTGCAATCCTGGTCCTTCTTTCAGTAAAGTCTTTATGGCAGTTTGCAATGCTGTTTTAGAAGTCATAAAAAGTAAGTTGTTAAAATATGCAGAATCATATAAGAAAAACATAATTCAATATGAAATTGCCTTCACTTATTTCTTGCTTCAATGACAATTTAACTTGTTTAAAAAATCAGAAAAGAACACAAAACACAAAACCAAACCCCTCCCAAGAATTAAAATGTGAGAGACAAGACTGATACGGAATGAGAGTAATTCTAGTTTCCCTGTGTTAAACAGCTGCACAGAGCATGCAACATAAGGTTTGGATACAGCATATTAAAGAGATAAAGATAGACTGACACAGGAGAAATACAGGTTTAGTATTATTTCCTGAGTATGTTACTATAGTAAGGTAAAGTTATAGTCACACTTTGTTTTTTCACCACATCCTCCTTGAAACCTCTGATGCACATTAAGTAGCAGTTCCTCAATCCGCTTACTCAATAAAGGCACAAAAACCAAAAGCAATGGCCCCAACCCTAACATGAAAATATTTTTAAAGGAATACTTGTTTTGTGCTTCCATTTCCCTAACTTGGTTACAGTTGGGAGCACATTCGTTCCTGTTCAACACACCATCTTGTTTACAGGGGCTGTTTACTCAAATTACTAAACATTTAATCTTTTAAGGTCTGACAGCTCCACCTACAATAGAAAAAGACAATCACGCCCGTTTACACTGATGGAAGCTGCATCACCCCCATTTCAAGATGTAACGTAACTGGTGGGCTGGAGCTCTACAGTGTATCCTTTGCACTTACAGGTTTTGCTGCACCTACTTCCAGAAAGCTAAACTACAGGCAAACAATGAATCTAGCATTTAAATTTATCCCCCAAACAAAACCAGACTGAAATTTCCCCTAAGTGGTAATTCCAACCAAACAGTCTACCAAAGGGAAATCAAGATTACAAACTGAAGGTACACACGCACTGTCACAACCCCCGCCAGCAGGCAAAGCAATGAAAATGAATTTCTTCTCTGGGCCTGGCATTTTCATTTCCTCATCCCAAGCAGAAACTTTCAGCACCTCATCAAATTCAGGAAGCTTCCGGTGAGAGATTCTTGACCAGAGAAGTGAAGGAAACCAGAAAAGTTATTTCCAGTTAAAGGACTCCTGTGTAACATCATCTGTATCAGCCTGAAATTCACCATTTATACATTTTTGGTCATCTATACCACATACATCAGAAACACTTTCTTCTAAGCATAACTTAATTTCACAGTAAAAACATGGTAATCTATGCTGTAAACACTTCAGCACTACAGTAGATACTTTGTGTTTTTCTCATGGGAGCAGACTGGAGTAACGTGTGAGCCACAAAAGAGTGAGAGTGTTTGTAAAGCATTTGGTAGTCCAGAATATTCTCAACTTCCAATCAACATCAAAAGGTCTGGGGCACTTGGACCTAGGTATTGCTGTCTGAGGGTTAAAACAGGAAGTCATGCACTGACAGTAAATAGGATTATTTCAAGTCCAAAAGTAATGCAAATTCTGGGGACATTTAGTGGTTCTAGGTATTAACAAAAAAAATAAAAAGAACCTATGATTTAATGGCCCTTGGCACCTCAACTTTCAATGTACTTCAGTCTGTTTCAGCTCTTTGTCACACTTACCAGCAGTATCTTTAAAACTTCCTTTTTAGGGAAGCAATTATAAGTCAACACATGCACAACACATCTGAAAACAGGGAGTATTTGATAGTGAAATTCATCCCATAAAATTCAAGCATATTCCATCACACGTTTTTTATCTGCAATACACTCTTGCAGATTTTGCAAAAATCTGTGGGGTTCTGTTGTTCCTGTTTGGGTAGTTGTTCCATTTGCTTTTAAAAACAGTGTCACTGATTTTTAACAAGAAACTATAACAGAAGTAGTGACGTAGAGTCAAATCTGGATGCACTACTGTTTTGCAGTTAAAGGACCAGCCTACTACAAGAATGCTTCTTACATACATAATGAGATCCTACCTTGATGCATTATCTACAATCAGTTGCGATTCAGCTCTGTGATTAGTTCGCAGTTCCACAGAAAAGCCTCTTGATTTTAGACCCTCGAAGATATCAGCTAACATGTTTCCTGGGTCTATGCTTGGTAGCTGTCTAGTATCACCTAAACAGAATGCATATTAGTATTTGTGAGAAGCAGTAAGAGATCATCTGCTAAAAACCCAACAAAACAACCCCACACTGGAATTAATAAATACTCAACCCTCTACACAGCAACACACTTCATCAAAACAATTCACAAGAAATAAAACTTCCAAGAATCCAAGAGGCTTTGTTTGGGGAATCAGGCTGTAGTTTAAATTTCATAAAACTCAGAAATGCTTTACTAGCAGGTGCAAATCCCTCTGCATGATAAACAGTGGCAATGAGCACATCATATTCAAACACATCTTGAAACTTACATATTTGAAAGCAAATGTTACAAATGGCATGCCAAAAAAGCAAACCTCTGAGACAGCAGAAAATTTTCATTTTACACGTGTTTTCCCTTCTGCGTTGAACCAAGATGATCCCAGCATTAAGGATGACATGAATCCTCCCTTCTAGCATGAGATTAACATGTAAACACTAGCTTCTTTAAATTTAAGGCAATCAGAAAAGTTTTCCACTTGCAAGATGTAATAAGCCATCACATGAAGTCATAATCAGAGAATCTCAGAGCGGTTTGGGCTAAAAGGGAATTTAAAGATCATCTAGTTCCCACCCGCCCTGCCATGGCCAGGGATAACTCCCAGCAGACCAGGTTGCTCAAAATCCTGTCCAGCCTGGCCTGGATAATACCTTCGAAAACAGTGCTGAACAGAGAAGGGAGACAGATACTAATATTTTTATATTGACAGTGGAGATGGAAAACTCTCTCATCTGACCTTAAGAATAAGCAGGAATATCCAAGTGCAAAACAATGTAACATTCTGGGGTATTTAAGAGACTTGGTGAAACCAGTGACAGCTCTGGTACTTACACTGTATACTGTGTATTATTAAATACTGTATAATGCTGAAGTTGCTGTTTCACTTACCTAGGATAATAAGTTTGGCAAGCTGAGCATGCTTGCATAAGAGTTTTAAAATCAAACTCAGAATGTGTACAGACACCAAACTTCCTTCATCCACAATCAGAACTGTCACAGTAGAAAATTTCCATGGCTGTAATTGTTCAGTCTGCCTCCATGATCTGAAACTATAGATTACCTAGGAACAAACAGAAATAAACCAAGTTCTGACATGAGTCAACTGTCAACAACTGTCTCATAAAGGCAGACAGAGAGTGGTATCTTCTAATGTTGTATTTAGAGCTATCATCTGAAATTCTGAACTTAAAACTGTCAGTACTCAGACTTAACCTTTCAGGCTTAATTTCCTTCTTGGAAAAACAAAACCCAAACCAACAGCTGAGACGCTAAAAAGACCAGATGCCTTAGAAAGGCACAAATGAGATATGCGTAACTAAAACAAAAACCCCAACAATAGAAAACCAAAGTTACAGCAATTTATTTCAAAAGACTGATCTACAACTCTCCAAAACATAACACTGACAAGTTGTACCAAAGCATTAGGTAAGGGTTCCATATGAAAAGTTCAATCACAAGGTTTGGTTTTGGGTTTGGTGCTGGTTTTTCCAAAACAAGGACAGTGACAAAAGGCCCTTCAGAAGATAACTTAAAAACAAAAGAATGCCCTTACCTGATGCAGTGTATATGCAGGAATATTCGTTTTTTTACTCAGAAGGCCTGCAGCCCTCCCTGTAGGTGCAGTAAATAGTACATGCAGATTTTGGTTTGTGTGCGTATTCTCTGACTCCCCATTAAGATCAAAGGTATTCCACTCCTCAGATGCATCCAGGTCTTCTTCAAAGGCCTTAGAAGCAGCTTCCACTTCTTTTTCCATCTGCTTTAAGTGACGAAAAAGGTAGCTAACTATTGTACTCTTCCCACAGCCTCCTTTTCCACTTATGATTGTGATGGGATTAGAACAGATCTTCTCCAAAGCAATCACCTGATCTGAGTCTAACTCTGCTTTACTCTGGGTACCAGATGTAGACCCCATTTTCTTTTCAGCAAAGTGATTTTCACACTTATGATTGTCTGCAGTATTTTCTTTCATATGTTCTATTTCCTGTGCCTCGGAAACATTCGGTTTAGTATCTACCATTTCTTTTGACGTCTCAAAACCATTAAGAACCTTTTTCACATCAACATCCAGTTTCCATGTGTGGTTTAACATAAGGTCACCTATATACATTGCAATGTCTTTTTCAGATTTATAAAGATAAGGCAGAAACACTAGTTTTTTCTCCTTAATCACTATGCTCTGGTCTTTCAAAAATTCAAGAGATTGCCAAACTTGCTCGATGGACATATATTTAGATACAAAATGAGCTAATTCATCTTGATCCTGATAAGTGTGTCCCATTTCTCTACACCGTTTCTTGAGTTGATCATACAGAATTAACGCATTCCTCTGCAACTCAGGGATCTTCCAGAGGAGATGTTCACACTGACAAAATGCAGCCCACGTTGCCTCACAGTAGGAAAGTTTCAGTTCTCTGTAGATGATCTTCTCCCCAGAAGGAATAAAAGCAAATATATATTTATTTCAGAAGATGTTAACCTCTGAGCAACATTCCTCCTGGTAAATACAAATCGTAATCTCTGAATTATGTATTTTTCATAATGTATGAAGTTATAATGCTTTTCAAGCTACATGAAACCAAGATGCTTTTATTAAAAGTAAGATGGAATGATAATTCCTCTCAGTCACCCTTCTGTATAAACCAGAAACTTCTAAAATCAAAAACCTGGCAGATAAACTGGGTATTAGGGAGAAATCATGCACACCTAATTACCGCAGCTTCAAGTAAAGGCACAAAACCTGTAGAAACACAGCATAGGAAAGGCATTAACCAGAATACTGTACCCAATTCTTAACATATTACTCCAACAAATACATAACCCTTACAGAGACTACTGCAAAACAGTCAAACACTGGGATGAGCAAAAGATGAAATACTGCGGGAAAGAAAAATTAATTGGACTTGCTGAGCCTCAAGAGAAAAAGCTAAAGAGAGTCTTCATGCAATAAAAAACCCCTGCAGTGAGAATGCAGGTCTTTGGAACAAGAAACAAGAGCAGTAAGTCTACTGCATTAAGGAACAGTCAAACCAGACATCAGGAAAAAGCTTTTAAAAGGAAAAGATGTGAAACACTGGAATACATTGGCTAGAATGCTGAAACTCTGCAATTGGAGCTCTTAAAGACAAGTTAGAACATCTGTCAGTAAAAGCACTGGGGTAGCCGAAGCAGAGGGATTAACTAATCACATCTGAACTATTAAACCATAGCTGCCATCTGAGGTACAGGAGTGCTAAGGTGAGGTGCAGCAGTAAAGCTGCACAGGAAATATAGTGAAGAAAACCAAGAAGGCAAGCAGCAACTGCAAAAAAAACTTACACAGAAAGAAGAACCAATAGACCAGATGACCTCTTCAGAGCAACTTACCTGCCTTACTATGAAAGCATAGACACTGTTCTATGCATTAAGAATAGAAAATATCATTTCCTGGTATAAAACTGGACAACTGAGGGGTTTTAATCAGCTTTCTTACTTTTGGGTCAAATACCTCCAGTACTTAACTTTCTCCTCTTAGCAGAAAAGACTACACAAATGGTTGTAACAAAACCACTTTTAAAACCTTCCAAGATTAACTTGTTGTAAACCAACTGGGAAAAAAAAACAAACACCAAACCTTTCCTAAAACTGAGTCCAGTACATTATCTATTTCCAAATGAACTAAACTCACCTCCTATAAATGCCCAGTTGATAAACTAAACCTAACTAAAACAGCATTCAATCTAACTAATGCTCTAATGTAACAAACCCCACATTTTTTACCCAGCTTAACACTGCTTACCCTGCTGAATCCAAGTTTCCATGGCTCATTCTTTAAGATCTCATCCAATTTTGCTGGCACCTTGTCTTGAAAATCCTCTTCCTCACTGTCTGTTCCATCGCTTTCCTCAGTCTTTCTTTGCCAACACACCATATCCAACAGACAGCAAAAATGGCGTGGCAGAAGAATCGGCAGGAACTCCAGGATCATAGGGAAAGTCAGAGCTACCAATGCTGCCTTTCCTGCAACTGCACGCACCATAAACCAAGACAGCCTTCAGCAATACATGAAGATACTTATAACATCAATTTTTAAAGACTCTGGCTTTTACCCTTCTGCCTCCACTACATCCAAAACATCCCAAATGTCTTTCGCTTTCTTATTCTTTGCAATCCTAACGACTGTTTTCCTTGAACTGCCTTGGGAAAAAATAATGTAAACAGACGACAAAAAACTGCAACTAAATGTACTCATTTGGAAAATATGCATTATACACTCGGTTTAAACTGCATATGAATTTTGTCAATTCAGACCTCACCACACCTGCTGCTTACCTAATTTTCGGACAGATGTGCAGAAGCTTAAAATCCAAAATAAGAGGCTTCTAAATCTGTAGTATCCTATGAGCAGAGAAACTCAGGAAAACAGTGCTCTCCACTGGCTTTCTCAAGGATCCCAAACTTAAGCTATCACTTTCACCATTTGCATAAGCCTTGGGATCTGCAACAGGGGGATAACGAAACTGATGTGCTCTATTGCTTGCTTTAAGAAACAAATTTCAGAAGTGAAACAGACTTCAGAGGAAAGGGAGACTTTTAGAAATCTATCTCTTGGAAAACAAAGAAAGAATCTTTGCACATTCAAGACCATCTGAACATACACTTCATGTGAAGACAAGTTAGCTTGAACACAGTACCTAAGACAGAGCTCATTCATTAACTTACAAACCCAGGATGTACCTACATGATTTTGAAACATAGTAGAAGATGTCGTAATTCTTCGTGTGGCTTTGTTTAATCCCTGTCTGTAAGTGCAAAACTTGGAACTCTTCCAGGGTTTTTTCAAGATTCCCAAAACTCAGCACAGACTCCAGAGGAAGCCAAGCAAAAAACTTCTCTCTAAAACACTCTGGAACGGCACATTCCTTCAGGAATAGCGAAAAGACTTGACGGTTGTTTTCTTCTATAGCAGTCCGCAGAAAATACGACGGATATCCTTGCATAAAGTACTTGGATCCCAGTTTTTTAGCTTTAACACTAACTCTCCACCAAGGGCCAACTAAGGGAAAACGTCCAACTACTTCATACTCCTTTTTAGTGTTGTCTTCTTGTATAATAACTGAATGGTCAAGAAGAAAAATACAACCTTTGTAAATTAATAGTTACAGAGATTAAAATCTTGATTAAGAGGGTTGTGCTTGTTCAAAGTGTGTTTTTATCTTTTGCCTAAGTTGCACAGTAAAAGTAAAGCAGACAGTTTCATAAACTTCCTGATGTCAGTCTTTGCAATAGGCTTTTAAAGCCAAAAGCAAAAGCAACCTCAGAACCAAGCACCGAAACCGCTTCTCCAGCAGTCTGGACTACAGAATTAGAAACGTCTATGGACATTTAGCCAATGAAACACACTGGCATCTGGATTAATATTACACCTTTGAAGCCAAGACAAGTTTACAATTTGGTTTTAGGCAGTTTTGCCACAAAATATCCCATCATGGCACCTGCATTGTCCTCATACACATTTGTATACAGAATACTTTCTGCAACCAAAACCACAAAACTTACAAGCAATTAATACAAGCTCTTAACACTTCGTATGACCATGTTTGCCTCTCTTTCCATCCTCTTTCCCTCACAAAAATAAATACACCATTCCTCGACCCACAACAGGGAACTAAACCCTACAACCAGCACAAAGTGCACCCCTACGTTTAGCAGGGCTCCTTCTCACCAGACCAAACTACCATGAGCTCTTAGATCTGTAACAACTCATCCTTTTGTTCTCCCCTCGTTACCTCGCTTAAGTATTCAATCAATTTTTGGATTAAATATTCTTGCTGCGCAGAAGTTGCTCCAAAGTCACCTGCTTTTCCAGGTACTGAACGGAATGCAGGGACTCATTAACGCTCAGTACCCTTACATGTCATAAAAGCCCACAAACAAAGCCTTTCGTTTGTGTGCGAAGTTAGACTGAAAGTTTTCTTACTGCTTCAATGCCGCGGCCGTACATACACAAACGACATCCCTCTTCCACGACCCACTCTGGATCATTTTCCCTTTATTCCTTAACTCCTTGGGGAACCCGCGAGTTCCGACGTGACTTTCAGAACACGGTGCATCAGCAGCGGCCTCCTCCCGCCCTCAGCCCAGCGCGACACCGAGCAGGAGGCCGCAGCACCGCCACCTCTCCCAAACACACTTCCCGTGCCGCCGCCATTCCCACAGGAACCGCCGATCCCGCAGCTCGTTCCCCGCCCCAGGCCCCGGCCCACACCAGGGCCCTCCTCCGAGGAAGCCCGCGGGGGCTGCCCGCCCCTCACCTGCTCCACGGGGGGGCAGCGCGGCCGCCATTACCGGCCCGGAAGCATCCAGGAGCGTAGCCTCCACCAAGTGCGGCTCGTCCTCGGCCTCCTCGTCGCTCTCCTCCTCCGAGTCCCCCACTGCCTCCTTCCGCGGAGGCAATAACACCCCCCACAACTCAACCACTGACCCACACCGCTCCCCGGGCACCGCCATGGCTCTACCGCGCCGCGCTGACGGTAGGATCCCTTCGCCCGCACCGCTCCCGGCGCGGAAGGAGACGTCGAGAGGGACGGATCGATGAGATCCGGTACGGTGCTGGCAGCGGCCGGGGTTGGGCCGGGGACCGGTGGGGTCTGCGGGCCTGCTGTCTTCCCAGCGGTACCGGGCAGGCTGAGGAGGCCGTGCGGGCCTTACGGGAGGTTAGAGCCCGACTGATGAGGTGAGGAAACACCAAAGTGGTGCCTGGAGGGCTCAGGGGAGCAGAGGATCAGGAATCGTGGTGTAATATCCCAGGGGAGAAAGGAACAGGCCCTGGGGGTGTACATAAAGGAGAGACTAAGGCTGGAGGTGCCTGTGTAAAAAGACAGCGGGTTCTGCCGTTTGGAAGTACAGAAATGGGTAGTTTTGCACTCCGGACCAAACTGCAGTGTAAAAATGCCCAATATGAAGCTAAATATAATGTACTAGTCTAAACACAGCAGCAAATAGGTTGCCCAGCAAGCGTGGGCAAACCCTTCAAAACAGTAGCGAATGTTGTTTGTACATAGGCTTAGAAAAAGTGATATAAAGTAAATAAAACCACTGCATTTCTGTTTTGTCTAAGCTAAAAGAGTCCCAATCCTTTTTCACATTTATGCCTCCTTCCCATGCATGGTGCAGGAGGCACTCTTGTCTTCTCTGCCTTGACACAAAACTGAGGGCCTTCAGCTCGGTCACACGCAGGAGCACGCACTCTCCCTCTGTCCTGATGTGGTTCCCTGCCCCTTCCCCATTTCTGGGAGTACCTGCATTACTGTGTTAGTGAGCAGAGACGTGTAAATGCAACTTTTATGATTTTCAAAACCAGCTGCGTGTCTCATGGAAATCGAGTCTCGAGGTAGGTGGTTTCGGTTCTTGTGAGTCACCTTTAAATAATGGTATTCTTTCTCCAGCTTAATTCACAGATAATGAAATAACTCTTTAACATGGCAGGCTGAAAACACATGGCCTATAAAAAGGAGACAGGCGAGGGGACGGAGACATTCATGTTAATATAAAAAATATAAAGCATTAGCTTACTGAAGTGCTTCACAGTGTTATGCAGTGATAGATTCGAATCAGCGTTTTAAGATCCTTTTTTCTTAGGAAACATCATTTCACATTCAGGTGTGTATTTGTGTAAGTGAAACTGATGTCTGAGTGCCCCCCATCTATTCTGAAAATACAAATTTAATACTATGTTCAGCAAGGCTGAGACTGGAATTTCCTTGTGTTTCTAAAGTCCCTACTATATACATGCTGAATTCCTGCGTTGTGTCTTACATTTCTGTTCCTCTTTATCATTCAACTAAGGAAATATACTACTTTATGAAGACTGAGGAGCAGATACTTAAGGTTAGATGCATCCTGATTATGAATGGCTTCCAGCATGCCCAGCTTTAAATGGGTAAGTTTTGATTTTCAAAGATGTGGCTGTTTGCAGCTTAGGTGAAGTAACATTAGTTTTCTAGAGCTAGATGGTCAAGCACTGAGAATGAAAAGATCCCTTTGAAAACTGGTGTCTAAATGATTTGCTTATCTCCACAATATAAGTAAGTTTAAGGTTCCTGTCTGCTTCGTTCTCTGTCCTCCCCTTACTCAGTACTGCTACCAGTGCAATCAGAGAATAGAAGCTGAAGTAAATCTTCAGTTCTATGAAGTCAATGATAAAATTGTTACATCTAATACAAGAAACATTCCATCCATGAAAGTCATAAGAGTGAAAAAAAGAAAAAGGAGCAGTTGTATAGATTTAGAAATTTACAACAAATACGCTCAAGGAAACATTGTTAAGCATTAACAAACAGATGAGCACAAGACCAGGAAACTCAGTCAGAAATTACTCTGTCAGGAAGGTTTTAAATCGTAATTGGAAAAGTACTTCGAGATCTTTGATTGGCTTGGGGGACCAGCTATTTTTCCATCTGTCTCACTTTAAATCCCACCCCAAAACCCAAGAATGTACAGTAAAAAGAAAACACTCTTTGACAACCTTGTGATTTTACCTTCTAATGCACCATGGTATAACTTCCATGATAATTCATAAATCTTAGAGTACAATCTGACATGACACTAAAGAAGTTACTACTTTTTTGTCCATGGGGAAAATCTGTTTATAAAGTTGAACTTGATATTGCTGCCTTCAGTGGAAAAAGAATCCAAAGCCCTAAGAAGCGAAGAGTTATAATGAACAAGAAGAGATCATTTGCGCTGTCTCTTAGAGGTTTGTGTCTTGACACACTGTGGCAGGTTTCCACGTAATAAAAATTGTGCATACATAAATCTCCATCCTTTAAACAGATGTTTGAAATCCTACTCTGAAAACAATTCTCAGAACATTCTTGCTGGTAGCAATTATAGCATGAAGGGCTATATTAATGCCAGCCTCCAGAATTAAAATAAGACTTACTCTATTTTGTAATCTTACCCCATGCCAGAAATCCCCGTTAAAGGGACCATCAGCTGGAAGCTCTCAGAGCATGAAATTAGGTGATGTTCTAGCACAGCAGGAGGCAGGAATAGCAGAGAGTTTAAACTTGTGTTCATCTTGAGATGGAAGTATTTTGTTATTTCCCCATGATCTTTCGGGTTGCCATAGAGGGATCATTTCTGCAGCAGTACTTTTGAGGAGGAAAAATTATGGACAGCACAACCCAGCCTAAGTGCCTTTCATGATGCTAAATTCAAATGCTGGATCTGAATGACAGTCAGCTATCCTTACTGCTGGGAATGAGCTTCCTTGAAAATGACCGAGGCCCAGGAGTTGGCAGCTACTTACCAGCATGACAGTGAATTTTAGAAGATGTCAGACATACCTTGAATAAAAGGGATATATCTCACAGACTGTATTATCAAACTAGCAGAGCTGGAGTTGTATGTATAAAAGGAAAAAGGTGAGAGTTGTTACAAGAACATCATATTGCAGCACACTTTATTATTATCTAGAAAAAGGGCTTTCTGAAAACATGAGAGTTGTAGGATTGATCCCCCTGTTCAGGACAGACAGAGTGCGTTGGCTTGGAATTCTGCCAGTATAGACCATAGCACTAGCAGTAATGTTAAAGTCAGCTTGGAAAACATGTTTGGCATTTTCAGAGCTTTAGGAAGTAAGACAAGTTCTTTGTGTTTAGTTCAAAGATCTGACACAGGACTGCTCCCTATTAAAGGCTTCAGAAGAATCTAAAAACCAACACAACCTTTTCATTATAAAAAAAAAAAAATGAAGCCTTGATGCAACGTGCAGAGCAAATGGTTTGAAATAGACATAAAAGATTTGTACTTAAAAAGACCCGTTTCTAAAATGCAGAGGAGAAACAAACATGTTTGATAATGTCATAAAGCTTATAGGGCTCTATATAGCCCATATAGTCCTCTGTGTAGCCTTCTACAATGAAATCCCTTTAGAAAAAAGTTCAGCAATGATGGTTTTTGTGCCTTGGCTACTGGTTTGTGTTTCATAGCTTTGTGTAGTGTCTCAGCATTCCCTCATTCTTTTGTCTATAAGAAACAGAAACTGTTTCAGTGTTCCCTCAGGGCGCGTAGTATTTAACATAGAACCCAGAATTGCTCTGTAAAATAGCAAATGCTCAACTATTATTGGACATAATCAAATCCTTATTGTGTACATTTATACTCTTCATGTGCTCAGCCTAGTAGCATTTTAAGAACCTAATGCAGTGTGTTGTGTAAAGCCACTTATCTTGTTCTTTGATATTAATGCAGCCATCCTGAATTTCCTTAAGCTATCTGAAAGGGCTTTGCCACTATATCACAGCCACATCAGCTTGTGTTGCATCAAACTGCTAAGTACAGTGTTTTGACAGACAATAGCGTTCTCTCTGGAGCAGACCCAAGAGAGGAACTTGATTCAAGGGCCTATGAATATTAAGTAGGACCAGTATTCCTAGGAGCTGTTAATCAGCCTGTTATTTTTGTGGTGAGCATATTGGTAGTGAGCATGCTGGGTACACTGCTGTGAACTTTCTCCTTTTGCTTAAGACCTTGGACTCTTGTTACTATAGGAATGTTAGGCTTACTTCTAAGGATTAGTAAGTGTCCAGTGTCAAGGTTGTCATGCAGATGAATACAAAATACGTCCTGACAAGCCCTGACCTGCCTTTCTTACAGTCAGTTCTTTGTGGCTATATGTTTGCTGTTCAAAGGCATAATAGATTAACTTTTAAAAGCAAATTCAAAAGTAATTTTCTCTGGTGTTGCAGAGGTAACATCCCCAAAAGCCTGATAGCAGAAAGAGAGGTCTCATTCTCCTTTCTTTCCAAGACCACAGAAAGTTTGCACCATCTGGCATGTATTTCCCCTTATAGAATAGTGACCTCATCTGTAAGATCAGTCACTTAACCACACTGCTGCAAAGCACTGAAAAAATGGTGCTGCAAGTTTCTTTTCTATGTCTGAGGGAAGAAAAAGCAACCCCAACACACAAAAAACATGTGGATAGAATGGCTGCTGTGACAGACTTCAAAAAAGGTATAACTGTTTTAATAATTAAATGTACGGGTACAAGAAGATCTGCTTGAATATTCACCAGGCTCCATGTTAGGCTTACAGTTTTGTATTTCTTGAGAGAGAAATCAAAACTATTATAGAATTCTCCCAGACCAGAATAAAGCTCCCTTAACAATGCCTTACAGTGGATAATACTTTGCAGTGCTATTTCAAAGACAGGCTGTATCTTGGTGGCTTATTAAAAAAAACACAGGCCCACAATGCAACATAAATCCAAAACCCACCAGCCCTCCCCCCATTATCCCAGCCTTCCATTAATGAAAAGGCTAAGGAAAACAAAAGAAACCCCAAACCAAGAAAACCAAAGGCCAGCTTTCCTATGAAATTCCTGAAATCCCTCAGTGCTCTTTGTAATGAAAGTAGGTAACTGATGAGCGTGTGATAATAGTTTGGTTTACATTTTTTTTTCTCTCCAGTATCCTGTTATAATTAATGGTTCAGAGGAGAAACCGTTTGTGAATGACAGAAGTCTGCATTTTTGCAAGAGAATCCAAAACTGTTCATTTATGTTTGTAACTTACAGAGGTGTATTGTTCTGTAATGGTGTAATTTCTGTATTCCTGGTGAACCAAACAACAAAAGATCTAGTTAATAAACTCAACAAGAAATGGGTCTCAGAAAAGAAAATGAAAATTCTCTGTCTTTTGAGACTGTCAAAAGGATATTAGTAAATACGTTTTCAGTACTGTTCTGTATTCATCTTTGCTTGTTAAGATTACTTATCTGATAACAGGGAATAGTAACTGGGGAGGATCCCTCAGGCTTCAGTGCGTTCTGTGCTCAATTTCTATTTTCTTAGTTTTCCTGTGCAGATCACCTTGCTGCCAGCAGCGTGTGACTGACTGTGGATTGTGATTCTGCACCCAGTTTACATCTATATTTGCAAGCTAACCTGGGCCAGAAGTGGGCTGAAGCAGAGGTGTGCTGTTGTCTATACTGTATGCAGCTGCGGAAGCACTGGCATGTTTTTGCATGTGCCAACAGGCACCATCCCAGAAGATGCCTGGGCCCTGAGAGCATTTCTCTGCCTTCGTGCAGTTCAGCTTCAGAACCAAAGAACACATCCTGACTGTTTTCTCTTCTGGTTCAGAGGTAGCCACTAAAACTTCCCAAGAAAAGTCATTTATCTGTGCACAGTTCTACTTCCCAGCTGTTTGCCACCAAAGGCCAATGCTTACATTAGCTATACAAAGCCTTACTGAATGTTTAGATCTGGAAAATATTTGTAGCCATTTTCCCTGTTTAGTTTTTAACTGGAGCTTTTCTTAAACAAGGACTAAATAAAAACAAGGAAGAACTTTCGCAGTCTGAGGTTTGAGCCTGCTTCCAGGGGGTCCTTTGGGAGCCTTTCCAATTACTTCCCTTAAGCTGGGCTCCTGAGTTTAGCTATTAATCTTCCTTCATAAATAAAACACTGTTGTGCACTAACTGTTTTTTGTTAGCATTCCTCCAATTTTTCTGTACTTTTGTGGTAATGAATTTAAATGCAGTATTCTTCATGTGGTCTTACAAGCATAATGAGCCAACTGAAGTGCTAGGATTATAGCTAAAAACAGCTTAAATGCAACTGTTTGTCTTTTGTAGCAACAAAACTAATGAATACAAAGATTAACTTCTCACTAATTTTCATTCTTCTCTTTTTCCTTCAACAGCCATTCCCAATAGGCATTCTGTTGGAAAAGCAAAGGTTCCAAGGAGGACGTACAAATTAAAAAGGGTAAGTCAGGAGCAGATGAGACAATAATAGAGCCCATCATTACAGGAAAGGATTTCACAGTCCTCCCATTCATCCCAACTGCTTCCAGGTCTGTATAGGAATAATAAACTGAACCCTGCCTTCTGTTTTTGTGTAAGGCACTCTGATACAAAATGCTTGTGGATAATAGAAAAACTGAGAAGAGCAGTGAGATCTTGCTGATCGATGCTGTCAAGCAGCAATGGCGTAAAGGTCAGAAGGATTTTAAATCCCCTGGGATTTAATGGCACTACACACTTTTTTTCTGTGACCAGCTTCTATCCTAACTAAACAACCGGGAGAATGGAGGTAGTTCTGACAGGAGGGATATGGTAGCTCTGAGCTTAGTAAAAATGCTCAGATAACGCTGTGCTGTCTCATGCACCTCGTATGGATCAGAAGATAGTCATGGAAAGTGAATGCCTGATGACAGCCAAATTGCTTGAGCCACGTTGAGGAGAGGAGACTAGCGCGGGAAAAAAAGCAAAGAATGAAACTCCCTTTGGAGAGTCCTCACACAAAGGAAAAATTAAGTTTTCTAGACAAAAATGCCAGGGATGTGATGGACTGGCAGAAATGGAGTGTGCTTTGGGATTCATACGCTGCTGCAGTTAATATCCTTTTTCTTTGGAAATGTGTGAGACCTTTAGCAATCACTGCAGGCCAGGACTTCATTACGTCTGACAAATAAAAGTAGAGGTTTACTTCTTAAAACATAAAAGATTTTTCAGTCTTGATTGCATGTAGCAATTCCTTTGTGATCCTGCAACTAGAACCTGTTTACTGACATATTTGCTCCCCTTTTGTTGAGACACAGTTATCTCTAGAGGTAGCAAATTGTGCGCCTTTTGTAGGGCTGTTTCCCAGTTTGTGTTTGATGTAGGTTTTGCAATGAACTTTGTGTTTCTTCTGAAGCATAAAATTTGACATGACATATGGCAAACAGACTGAGATAAAATAGAAGGGCGAGTTTGGTGTGGTGTTTTAACATCTGCAACTTGGTCAAGATCTCTCTTATAAGTGATTAAAGAGTTTGCAGTGGTAGCTATGGTATGTAGCAGTCTCCTCCCAGCATCTCCAGTCACAAGTCTCTCTGGGGTAGCTCACGAGAGAGGACATAGAGCTGGAGAGATGAGGGGCAACACAGGCAAATCTGGGGGCTACCTTGAAAAGGAGGATGAAAAGTTTTAGAAGATGCCAAATTATGGAGGACTGGGGGGAAGTTGTGAGCATCGAAAAGAAAAAGAGGTCTTTTCTGAAGATACAGAAGGAAAAAGTAGAAGATTCATCTAAAACAGAGTAAAAGAAGGCAGGCTTTTCATAGCCATTTTTCAAGGGAGAAAAACCTACAGTTGAAATTTCCATTCTTAATAAGCACTGCTGTCTCACAGAAGCTCGTTTAGGTTCCTGGCTATAGTTTTGATTAGTAATTATGAGCAGGTTTCCTTTCACTGACAGCTTTCCAAGGAGAAAGACGAAACACTGACTTGAATCCACTGGTAAATCCCACACCTTATGAAGCTAGCAATGAATCATTATTTCTCTTTCATTATGTCAGCACTACTCGCACAGTGTTCCTAATGCCCCAAACGGTAATGTTGCACATATTCCATACAGTGAGATCTTTGCACCCAAGATTGCTTGCTTACAAAGAAGGTGGTCCTGGGAAAGTTAGTTTTAACATGTAAAACAGAGAGGATTATTTCTTGACATGACATGCAGCGAAGATTTTCTGACAAATATTTTTACTCTTCCTCCTGCTTTGAGTGTGACTCTGCTCATGTAACAGCTATTCAGAGAGTAATATAGATTCATTTATAGTAATGTTATAGGATTTAAAACTGTTCTCACATACTCACTTTTAATTTAAGAGAGCTGTTCCTGTGAGGCATAGTGTGATAACATACTTGTATTTTTGGTTCTCCTGAAGGATGGAACTTGCTGCGTTCTGACTTGTTCTGCTCATAGGTGAAAGTGCTTAATTCTTTAACACAATATCAACAGACACTTATGTTCACACTGTATTACTATTAAGATATTGTCAGTAATTTCATGTCAAAACATGAAATACTTATCAGATTTAGTATTCTGATATTGAATTAATGAAAGACAACATGCATGAAAGTGTACCAGGTCATTCTTCCTGTCATAGGTTCAGCAGCAGCAGTCATTTTTCTTTAAGCAGTAGCTGGTGTAGCACTGTGTTATGGATTTTCAGCTTGGGAATAGTGCTGATAACACCAGTGTTTATAGTTATGGCTTGGAGTGTTCAGACTGGCCAAGGACTTTCTGAGTTTCATGCTTTGCTAGGGAGGAGGGGAGCCGGGAAGAAGCTGGGCGGAAGCAGAGACAGGGCACCTGACCCAAACTGACCAAAGAGGTATT
>JASSUY010028591.1:0-29930 GCA_032466535.1 Forpus xanthops | reverse complement strand
TTTAACCAGGCACTAGGTGCAATAAAGTTGAAGTTTGCTGACGACCACCTGGTGTCTGCTCTTCCCTTCGCCGACACTCTAGGGCATAGTTTCAGCTTTTCCTGGTGTGGCAAATAATGTTCCATGTCATTTTGTGTTAAGAAACGCAGTAGCCATGCTCTGTATTATGCATGGCTAGTTTTAGACTAACAACACACAATCATCTGCAGGGTCAGGTTAAAACACAGCCCTCCAAAACCACCTCTATGGAAAGCAGGCTGGTATTTCAGGAGACTTTCACATATCCTAAGTTTGCTTGATGTCTGCAAACCTTTGCATCAAAGCCTTCTATATTTTTAGCAGAAATAGCAATATTCCTACAAGTAATGCCCAGATTTTTGAGGTATTTCTATCATCTTGGTGTACAGGTTGGTTTGTTAATATTGTTAAGAATCGGACCTTTTATTAGAAGTTGTATGGATGTGTACCAAAGAACATTCTTTATTGAGCCACCTATATATACAGTACCATTGCTAATGGCATTTCTTTTAAACAAGTAAATTTACTTTGAGAAATGCAGCTGACACCATAGAATGCATGGCAAGCACTAAGGTTTTGCAGAGAGGTTTACTCTTTGAAAAGTTAATGTAATTTATGTCCAGTTGAAGTGCTGTTACATGTCCTTTTTACAAATCATAAACTGTAGGTCCAGCCTCTATTTTTGCTTCATCACAAAAATAAATGACATGCTCAGGGAGTGCTAGTCCTCATCACATCATTGCTTGATTCTTCTGCACTGCTGATGAGTTTGCCAGTGGCAGCTGAGGTGACATTAAATGAGTTTGCTTCTGGAGAAGTGCCCCAGGAGAGGAAACTATGAGAGCTGTTTTGTACAGCTGAGTCACAGCTGACTATCTGCCGTTTGCATGAAAAAGGGCCAAAACGTTGTCTGGAAAGACAAGATTAGCAAAAAAATCACAGAGCAAATTCAGTAGACTGGGTGTCACCTCTCATCTTGGCTGTGTCTTACTCCACACGGTTCAGTTTTGTTTATATTGTATTCCTTGATGTTCAGTAGGATCAGAAACATTTCTGAATGACTACAGAATATGTATAGAATGAGTGAAATCCTGGAAGTAATAGCAGTGCTCCCTACACTAAATGTTTCTCATTATTTGTTACTAAGGCTAAATAGCATGTTTTTATTTTCTAAAATATTACTTTATCTAAATGTCAGTTTTGTATGTGAAGAGAGATGTTTCAGGGGGAATTTGTATGAGTGGATGAAGAATTTGATGGTTCTGTTTTGGGTCAGGTGAACATTGATCTCTGAAATGTTCAGAAGGCTGCTATACCTTCTGAAAGCTGTAATTTCAGGTAACATGAAGTGCTATTCTCCATCGTCTTCTGTCCAGCTCCATGTCCGGGTTTCTTCCAGGTACAGTCTCTTCCTGTGATTCAGATGTCACAGTTCTGTACTGTATAGAGCAAGCGTGATTGATTCCCTCCATCCGAAATAGTGCATTTCTGTCTGTCACGTAGTAGCTGTCTGGAGAGTTTGACCTTCCTACCCATGATCATGCACCACACAGGAGCGTGTTATATGGTCTAGCTCTAGCTTTCCCTCATCTTTGCTCTCTGTTCTGTATTGCTGAGTGAGTTGACACTTCTTTTTTGCAAAAGGGGAAACCAGCTTACAGTTATCTTGGCTCGTCTAGTAGACTGTAGCCAACATGATTCTTCACTTGACTTTCCATCTGTATCACAAAGTACTGTTCACTCAGCAGGGAAAGCCTAATACTCATTGGAATTAAACAGAATGCATGATTTTGGGGATATCTATGTATATGTAAACTGTTTGCATCCTTTCTGTGTAAGTATGACTTAATAAAAAAAACCTCATGTTAAATATGTTAGAACTAACTCAGTGTTTGAAAAATCCCATTTTACACTGTGGGGAAAAAATAATGCTAATTCCTGCCATACTTTCTTACTGGCAATGGTCGTGAAGGCTGGTATAATTATTACATGTGCTTGTATGGCCACTTATTAACTGTATTTGATAATAAGTTCCTACATACTGCAAGTATTCCATGTACATTTTACATTAAGATGAATGAAGAATCATAGAATAGTTAGGGTTGGAAAAGACCTTATGATGGTCTAGAATTTTACCATTTTCTAAGTATGACCAATGCAAAATATAGGTAGTAGATGAAAACATAAAAGCCAGCATTCTTATTTTGTGAGATTTGACTGTGTTTTATTTAATTCCAAATGCTGGAGAGTGTTCTTTTATGCAAATTCATCAAACTTATTAAATATTTTTTGTTAATACTGAAGGCAGATTGAATAGTAGAATAATATCTACAGGTCTCCATGTTGTCTATATGTGATTGAATGTAACTTAAAATATATCAGAAAAACAAGTCAGAATTTATCATTAACTAAACATGGGAACTAAAAATGGGTATCTTTCATTGATAAGATGTGAAATGCCATCATCTTTTTTTATCGATAGGAGGTAAACACCTGAGAAAAAGAAATGTGACATTTCTGCAGCTTGCACTAAGCTTTTTCCTTGATTCTGCTTTAATCATTAACTCTGTTTCTGGTGTACATGATTCTGGTTTGGCATATCTTGGACCTTAGCAGTCTGAGTGACACAAACTCTTATTATCAGTGTAGTTCTGACTGTATGTTATGCTTCACGTTTCGTTTTCTGAAAATTAGGTGGGACATGATTAGGGAAGGACCTAATCTGCTGTGTATGTAACGTGGTTAGAAAACAGGGGCCTAAAAAAGTGAATGAGATTTGACTCATGGAATATAAATGAAGAAAAGAGGAACAAGTAGCTGGAGTGTTTACTGTACATGAATCTCTGCTCCCGCGTCTGTGAATTCCAGTGTTGTTTTTAATTCTCTGGACTAATTCAGATACGAACACCATTCATTTCTGATTTAAGCACCAAATTGTACTACAGTTAAAGAAACCAGAGTTTTTATAATAAACCCTATTTTTAAATCCATGCTGGAACATATATGAACTGTCAGAAATATTGCATGCTCAACAGGTCAATGAGACCTATTTTATTTTCAGCATAGGAAGAGAGGCTACTGCTGAGAGTACATTTTAAGGTATATATTTTATAAATGTTTGGATTTTCAGAAAAAAACATGAGGACTCTGATACCAACTGATGTAATAAAGAAAAACAGATAGTCTTTAAATACTTTACTTGTCTAGTCACTATGTTGGTACAATCAAATGGAAGATTGCATTTCTGAGATGTGATTGGTTCCACTTTAATAGAAAATAATGAAATCTGCCACAATTTTAATGTATTTATCATATTACATTTAAAAAGTTGTGTTTAAAAATCGTTGATATCTTTTGCTTTTAAAGTTGCAGAGAATTAGGTCAAAATTTCCCTCCATCAAAGACTAAGAAGCTCAGAAATGACTTTTGCCTGTAGGACAGGAATGAATGCACATTAGTTTAAAGGCCAGTGAAATATAACTGCAAGCAAATCTTTACTGTTGAAATCATAAGATTCATTCATCAGAATTGAAATGGAAGACCATCAAAATGCTGATAAATTATAAAATAAGGCAGAAATTCAAACTATTTTTTCGAAACATTCATTTTTCTAATAAGGCTGTACTCTTGCAATCAGTGGTTTGTAAGTACAGGAGTATCCCTGTATGAAATTAATTTCCTAGTGTTATATTTGCCCACCTTTTGTGCTGGAGCATGGACAAAGCACTAAACTTTTAACATTTTGGAGTACTTACATAGGGTAGATTTTTGTATTTGAATCACATATATTGTCTTCATACTAACTATAACTTCATACTAAATGTATGTGTTGTCAGAAAACAGAAATAATAAAGCATTTCCTACTTCTTCTGAGTATCCATAACATGGGGGAGAAATTGTAGGAGACGATGGAGTACTTTGCATTTTGAACAGTGTGTAAGCTTGAAAAAATAATGTATTCAATTGCTAAATATAACCAAATTGTCAGGACCTCTTTGTTGCTACTTGTCCAGGTGTAAGTAGTTCCTATGTTCTGACCCTCAAGATTGGTGATCTAGGATGTAAAAGGCATAATATAGTTAGAGCAACATGGGAATATACTTAGAGTAAGATGGGGCTATGTACATTCTTAATTTAGTAATGGTGAGTTTAATAATCTTCTGAGTGTGATGTCCTGTCTCCCTTTGCCTATCATCGAGGTGTCTCTCTCTACTGAAAGATTTTCATGTTACCTTCTCCTAATACAGGGATTAAAGTTCCACATAAGAAAACCGTAGCTGATTCTTTCAGGCCCGTATCCCAGCAGTGCTAAGCTGCCTGTGTTGATTTCTGGTCTGCGATTCCAAACTAGGCTTTTCAGATTAGTGCTCCACACTACACTCCTGCAGTTGGGCATAAGGAATAATCGAGCAACCAAAGCAAGATTTCTTAGTATACAAAAACCTGCAAAACCCCACTGTATAATGTGATTCAATATAACCAGGAAAGCAGGAGCATCTTTTTCATCTCTGATGGCGTTAACTGAGGGCATTGGGACCTATTAGCAATGATCCCAATTCCCAGTGCCAAATCTGGTTTGTCTTAAGCACTGCCAAAAGCATTGCACACTGATGGAGAAAGAGATCTCGACCAATGCAGGGAGGCATTAAGCAGTTCTTCTGTCATACCATTAATAACTTATGTAGTCCACTTCTATTTCTATGTCAGGGAAGAGTCAAAGGATCCTTTCAGATCATCACACCCTACCACTGCTCTTGCACTGTCATTCAGTGGTCATTCAGCTTACCTTTACTGACAGCAGTCTGATGTTTGTTTCACAGAGAGGAGCAGCTTCCTCCACAGTGCACCAGACTTGCTATCATTTGGTGTATTGAACCTGTGCTAGATTTATGATGTTGAGAGCAATCCTTACCCAGAGACAAAGACAGAAGCTTTGTTTGTCCTCAGTTAGGTGGGCGAGAGAATGTAAATGTATCTCTGCAGATGTAAATATCATTGATTTGTGTGTGGTTTTGAAACATCTATTTAAGTAACGATAGATCATGTAATCAAGACATAAAGTTTTCCATGTTAATAATCAAGCAGTCATGACAGCCCTGAAGAAAATATAAACTTATGTTGAAGGGTTTGAACATTACACATTAGAGTACTTCCCTCAACTCCAAATAAGTAGGGAAAATTCATTAGCCAAATCATAACTGTCATGCTCTTTTTAAAGAGCCCCTGAGGGTGATTCCTTGCTTTGCAGTTTGCATGCACAATGATAAATATAGGTCCGTTGAGGAAAATCATTGAGATGTGTGGGACCTTTGACTCATAGATCATATCTTTGTTTTCTTTTGTCTCCCAATTAAGGATGTTGTTGGTTTGTGTTTCTTTTTTTTTGTCTTGGTAAATAAATTTCAATTAATGAAATTCCAGCTGTCTCATACATTATGGTGGTATAAATTTGAAACCATTTAGCAGATGCCCATATAAAAATCCATTAACACATAGCAGGTTCCCTGACATTTTAAACCAGTATGTCTCCAGCTGGAACAAGTAACAGAAAGTAAGTCCACATTCTTGAAAGATTTATGGCACTCTCTAGTGCAGGTAAAAGATTCCTATGCAGAAAAGGGCATATTGTGGAAGAATATTAGAATGTCCTGTGGTTTTTGTTTTGTAAGAGGAAAGTCATGAATGCAGTTTGTTGTATTCATTTACTCTTTATACAAACTGAATGAGACTCCATATAAAAAGAAGGAGCCAATTAAGATTCCAGGGAAGACAACACTATCTCTATTTTTTTAGGTAGTATTTATCAGTCCTGATCTCTGAAAATCAGTAGTCAAAAAATTCTGATAATTTACTTGTCTCTCAGCATTTGTATATGATGCAATTATTAAAGTAAGACTGCCATAAAAAGCCTATTAGTAATTCACTACTTAAAGTCCTACCTGCAAAGTCAAACTTGGGGAGGAAGTAAAGGAATGGGTAAGATGACCTTGGCTTTCTTAGGCAATATTTATTTTGGAAACAGGCTATATAAGGCGAAAGCAGGTAAGAGAGCTAAATAATGCCAATATGCACAGAAACGATGAGCAAAGAATATGGTAATATATTTTTGTAAGCCTGGTCATTCTGGTGAAGTAATCATTGCAATATGTGCATTTTTAAATGCCTACTTTGATTTACCTGTATAAAAAATGTTTTATTAAGGAGAAGTAGGAGACTATGCTATGTGGAAAACAGTCTTTGTTCTTTCATTTTCATTCTTAGTATTTATTGTGGTTGAAACAGTAAAGCTTTCTTTTCATGCCTGTTGTGCAAAGTCACCACTGTGCAGTGGGCTAACAAGGCCTGTTTTCCAGCTGAATCCATCTAAGCCTCTAAACTGCAATTTAGATGATGCACAGTGCTTGTGATCACATCCATAGCAAAAGGATGAATTCTTAATATAAAATATTTTGTAAAGTGTTATCTGACTCTTCAGTGCTTTTCTGTGTTTCACTGTGATTTAAGTTATTGCCCTGTCAGTGTCTTCAAATAACCATGGCAAATTCAAATTTAAACTCTGTCAGTTGGAAGGCAAATTCTAACAATTTACTGATAGTGATTTTCCTTTAAAATAGCTAACCTGTGTCCTAACCACATGCAGTTACAATAGCATTCCAGTAGTGCAGTCATCTACTGTAAGGGTTTAACTGCAGTGGTAAATCACTGTGTAAGGTAGATGTACCCAGACCAGGAGAACAGTGTCCATGGAAAGACAGTGACTGCAGGGCTACTAAAAGGATGTTTGGCACATTGCTTCCTTAAATGAGGAGGAAGGTTGTCAGATCAAAGCAAAACAAAGAACCTAAATGTGGGTGGAAATCTTGACCCAGCTGAAGAGGCTATCCAGAAAAGCCTACCACTCTTGTGCACCAAAAGTGCTGTGCTTCCCTTTGACTGTGTCATTTCCATGATCTTGTACTTGGCTGTCCTCTCTGTTGTAAATTAGAATAGATGAAAGCTGTAGAGCCAAGCCAGTGATGGAGACTAATTTGATGTGATATAATTGATGAACTCAAAATCGTCCCACTTCTCTCTCTTGAAACAGTCTCACTGGAGCTCAAAATGCCACAGTACTTTGATTTACACTCTGTCACTTTTATATTGAAAGTCTCAGTGTTGCAGCAGTGAGGGATTAACTTCACAGTATGTTTTTCTAATCTGTGGAGTATGTACACACACAGACTGGTGCAAGCTCCTTTAGGAACACTACTGGGAAAGTTGGATTTTCTTGTTTGCAGCTGGATCGTGCACAAAATTGTCATAGAGAATAACAACCTGGTGTCTGCAGATATTGCCAAGATAGTCTCTTGGAATTCGTGTTGTGCTTCTTATTTCAGAACTGAATTTTAGACTGTAGGATTAGGGTATTTAATGCTTGAAAGCTCTCTAATTCTGAAATTCTGATGTAGCTTAAATATTGCAGGAGCTTATGCAGGTTCTAGTCCCTGCAGTAGCTGTAGCTTAGTAGGTAGCAGTTCAACTCTTAAAATAATTCTCCATTAAAATGTTACAAGCTTCAGGCTTCCTTACCTCGGCAGTTTCTTGTTATTCATACTTTCCTGTTCAAGATAATTGCGCTGAGAGCAAGCTGCCTTGGTTTCTTTGAAACGTAAAGGATGGTCAGTGGCCTTGCTTTCTTAGTCCTGTAGGAGTGCAAAGCTTTGCAATTAACTTACTGTTCAAATATTCTTGAGCAACCACTGTTAAAAGCTGCAACTTCTCACATCTGCTAGATCAGTTGTTTCAAACTTAGAACCCCATGAACAAAGGAGAGCCGTTTTGATCCACATTTATTACTCTGATCAGATAGCAGAACTGCATCTGATTCAAAGCCATTTGCTTCCCTGTACAAAATGAGTTTGGCTGTGACCACATGTCGTTCCCACTAGCAGTGTGTGCCAGATTCTTGCTGACCTGAATGTACTAGGTGTGGTGAACAAACCTGGGAAGTCTGGAATATTTCTTTGGACAAGCGTGCAGATTTCACATCAGTATCCTAGTTTTATGTTGATTACCTAAACTCCTTCTCACAGGTAGACAGGATTTGTTAAAAGGATTTTGTATACAGACTTTTCCACACTTCCTGATCCTGACTATAACTTAAAACTATAGCTTTACTAGTAAGTGGGTTGTTGATGTGAAAAGTACTGTGGTTTAGAGCTTCTGGATGGGGCAGTTGTACTATAAAAGCTGTCAGTGGCAGGATGAGCCTCATTTTTTAATAACAAGGGGGGGAGGTAGCCAAGTAAGGTGGGTTCAACTTTTGTAAGGGGCGTCTAGAAAAGCTTTACTCACCCAACACAGTAGCGGAAGGTACTGTGGCATGCTTGTAATAGCAAGGCTAATCAGCTCCTTACACTGAGGATCCACATAGATCAAGGCATTTCCATCCATTGAGGCAGGACTACTGATAAGTGTACCTCTTTGCATGCTTGAGAGCCTTTAAGAGAGTCAGTCAGTCAGTCAGTCAGGGCACATCACCAGTTTACCTTCCCTAATGGGATTGTCATTTGTGCATTAAGTAGCTTCCAAAGTACCACTTTACATAGTTGTATAATTGGCAATGATGTTGCACTTGAAATGTTTCATTTACATTATCAGTGTACTAGTAATCTGAAATAATAGATTCTTTTTAAGAATTAAAGGAAATAATAATGGCAGACCATCTTTGTTGGAGTACAGCCCAGTGCTCCTGCTCAGTATTTTTTTCTCTTCTGTCATGACTTTTCACTTTGTATGTAACAATTTAGTTAAGTAAAATTAGAAAGAAAATAATGAAAAAAATAAATATAAACCTTAGTTTCAGTGTAATCTTGAAAAAAAATCTTAAGGTTTTGATAACCTGAAGTGACTTTATAGTGTAGGGACCATGTATGTTTCAGAAACTTCAGCTTTTTCTAAGTTGGCGTAGCTTCAAGTCAGTCATTATAATTTGGACCTCATGTTTTCACATCAGTTCACATAGGAAACAAATCCAGTGCCTTCCTTTTTTTGTTGTCTTGCAGGCTAAAAAATGCATTGGCTTTATTTGCAAATAAAATAAACTTGCCCTTTAAACCTCCTTAAAATAAACCTCCCTTTAAAATAATAGTATGTACACCCTCTCTGACTTTGTGCTAGGAAAAGAATGTTTTAAAAAGCACTTTATTTAAGGCCTCTTTAAAATTTTGGTAGTACCAACAGTAAAAAAAGCTATACAATATCAAACTGTGATGTTGAAAGGGAAAAGGGAAAGATATATCAGATGGGCTTCTGCTAGGATCTGATTCTGGTGTTGATTTAAGAGGTGGACCACAGTTATTGCGCATGTAACTATCATTGAAGTAAGTGAGACTGCAAACATACTATAGGATGGAACTTTAATCTGTGCAAAAGATGGGGGAATCTGAAATAACTGGTTAAAAAACTGTAATTCCACAATTCTGTAATTGCCAAATACATGATTCTGCACTGAGAAACAAATAACCACCTGCAAAAAAAGGTAGGGGGAAATGGGCAATGAGCTTAGTCGAATATTCAAAAAATGAGGTGGGATGGCATGAATCAGAAGTAAATGTAAATCACCATACTTCTGTTGTAGCAGAGATGCTAGCCTCATATTATCAACAAAAAGATCTGTAAGGCCTGCAAAGTGACCTTCCTATTCTGCTATGTAAGGTTAGAGGCCCCACTTTTTGACACTTGAAGAGTACAGAGGGGAGCGCTGAAAACGGGAGCAGGAGTAGTGATATAGTACAGCTGAGAAGATTAAAGGGAAACTTCAAATCTGTGAAGAGCTCCTATAAAATAGAAGAGTTTTGGATTTTGTTTTTTTTTCACTTGTAGATAGGGAATGCTCTTGACTGTAGACAGGACAAGCAGCAATTGGCTTAAATGTCAGTATGAGATTTAATTTAGATTTTAGAAAAGACCTTTCCAGTATGCGGATTATCAGGCACTCGACTTCTGGAGTGACTGTGGAATCTCAGTCACTGAAGCCTTTTAAAGAAACTTATACATCTGCTAGAAGGATCATAATCACACTGCAACCTACCTTTATGTTGGTCCTTTATGTAGTTCCAAAGCACAGAGGTGGACAAAGTGGTCTCATGAGGTAACACGTAGACCCAGTTTCTTTCATTAGCCCATATATACTATCCTTGAAGCTACCTGAATTGCTATAGGAACAACCTAAAACTATTTCTGAGATGGGAATTATCAGCTTGACATCTATTGTCTAAGATAAGTAACTAAAACTGTTTTCAACATTGTGATAATAGTGGGTAATATTCATGATGAGTTATTTTAAAAGCAGTAGCTTAATGCTGAAAGGATACACTGAGATTTTGTTAATGTAAGGTAGTTTCATACGGTGTCTTTTCCATTTACAAAGATGGCACGTTTAAAGCACTACACTATCAGTGTTAGTAATTCTTTAGAAGACATTTTGAAAAGCATTCTTTATGTGACACCATTGTAAATGAGGTAGTTCTAAGGAGTAGTTTGCATAATATGATACTTGAATCTCATATTCTGAAAGAATTAATTCTAACACCAATATTAATATATTCATTTGTAAATAACTGTCCTTAGGCAAATACAGTCACATGTCTTATGTGGAAACATTTTAAGATGTATAATTATTGGATCTGGATCTCTTTTTCTTTGTACATAGAATTAGTTTGCAGAATAAGCGTTTTTAGCAATTTTCTGTGAATTGAAAATGGCTTTTCTAGTTACAGGAACATAACAGCTTGTGGAAAGGATTTTTTAAACCACTTGATAAGGAACAAGTGTGCAGTTCTGGGTTTAGCAAGACCTACAGAAAGACTTAAGTACCTCTAGAGGAACCTTCAAAATGTTTATTGTTATGGGACTGTGTAAGTATGCAACATGGATCCATAGTGATCAGAGTGAAAGGGATAATAGAATTAGATATTGTTTAGTACTTCTTAAATTTGAAAGCAGTGAATTGAATTTGGAGCTTGTTACTGATTCTTAGATCCCAAAGAATCTTCCGTGCTAACTTTAAGGGAAAATTCTGAAGGATTGATCAAAACTTTATTGTAACATGAGGTTCCATAAATTTCTTGCAAGTGAGCATAAACTGGGATGCAATTTCCGTTGTAATAAACATATTGAGTGTTTTAAAGAAGGGAATTCTGTTCTGGAGTCAGAGTTCCAAAAGCTAAAGTCATAGTAAATTCACATTTTGCTCTTTGCTTGCTAATGTGCAGTACATTAAATGTCTGCTCCTTGGATCTAGCAACAAAATGACCTTTTCAGGGCTCATCTTTTTTTCTCATTTTTGATTTGTTCAAGGGAAATTACAGACGACTGGTATTTGGTTTCCAAAAGGGATACATAAAAACTTGACCTTTTGGAACTGTTATTTTTTGGGATGTGTACACTGTATTTTAAGTATGTCTTAGCTGTTGTTTGCCGGACTATATCTAGTTTAAATAACCCTTCATTTTATTCAGTATAAAGCTAGAACAAGAAGTATAACTTCTCTCATTTTTTCCCATGATAGACCTTTGCACACACCTAAGAGCACTTTTTCTTCAGGCAATTTTAAGAGAGAGTGGCATGGAATAGGCCCTGTTATCTTAGGACGTTTCTGTAGTCTATTTTGCAGTGCAAATAGCATGTCATACTATGTCCATCATTGTAATATCTCATTGCCTACCTGAAGGCACTCTCGTATCAGGCACTTTTGACTTAAGAGAGTGGGAAATGAGGCGCAGAGAAAGCCAGTGCCAGGATTATTTAGGAAGTTCATGATGGAGAGAATGAATGAATCTCAATTGTCAGACAACTATCATAAGTATGGTTATTCATGCTACTTTGTTCCATAAACTTTTGTCCAGCTCTTAAATTCACTGTATCTCCTGCAGTCACATGCGATGTTAAGCTTATTTAACCTAAAAACCAGCTAATGAATAGCATTCCTCAGGGGTTGGTATTGGACCGGCATTGTTCAATGTCTTTGTCAGTAACATGGACTGGATTGGGTGCACCCTAAGCAAGTTTGCTGATGACACCAAGCAGTGTGGTGTGGTTGACAGGTTGGAGAAAAGGGATGCTATCCTGATGGACCTGGACAGATCCAAGAGATGGGCCTGTGTGAAACTTTTGAAGGTCAACAAGGCCAAGGGCAAGGTACTGCACATGACTCAGGGCAATCACAAGTTCAAACACAGGATGGGCAGAGACTGGATTCAGAGCAGCTCTGAGAAGAAGGGCTTGGGGATGTTGGTTGAAAAACTGGACATGAGCTGATTCAATGTGCACTCGCAGGCCAGAAACTAACCATATCCCATGTCAAAAGGAGTGTGACCAGCAGGTCAAGGGAAATGATTCTGCTACACTCCAGTCTGATGAGACTGCACCTGCAGTCCTGCATCCAGCTCTGGGGACCTCAAAATAAGAAGGACATGGAGCTGTTGGAGCAAGTCCAGAGGAGGCCACAAAGATCATCAGAGGGCTGGAGCAGCTCTGCTTTGAAGACAAGCTGAGAGTTGTGAGTGTTTTGCCTGGAGAAGAGAAGGCTCCAGGGATACCTTAGAGCAGCTTCCAGCGCCTAAAGGGGCCAACAAGAAAGCTGGAGAGAGACTTTTTACTGGAGCAAATAGTGACAGGACAAGGGGGAATGGGTTTAACCTGTAAGAGGGTAGATTCAGATTAGATGTTAGGGGGAAATTCTTCCCTGTGGGGATGCTGAGGCACTGGCACAGGTTGCCCAGAGAAGCTTTGGCTGCCCTATCCCTGGCAGTGTTCAGGGCCAGGTTGGACGAGGCTTGGAGCAACCTAGTCTAGTGGAAAGTGTCCCTGTGCGTGGCAGAGGTGGTGACTGGATAAACTTTTGGGTCCTTTCTAACCCAAACCAGTCTATGATTCTATGATAAAATAATTCAATGACTATAATATGCCTTACCAGTGAAGTCAGCTGATTTGGAAATTAACCAAGTCAAATAGGTTATTCAACATGTAAATGAGAAATTGCACTCCTTTCCAGCTACGTAAATAGCTAATTTAATTTGAAGAGGTTTGTTGAAGAGGTTTGTAACACCAAGAGTTACAATGAGAAAAGTTAAGGAAGGCAATCTTTCTCTTGTGCAAATTAAAGAATATAATCAGAGTTTCATTGAAATATCACTATGTGTAATTCAGTTTAAGAATCAGAATTTGAGATTTTTGAAGGTCATTAAATTATAACTAAAATGCCTTTGATCCATTTAGATATGTGCAGTCATTTAAACCCTCTTAAGTTGCTTCTGTTGATTAGATGTGGCAATAAGAGACCTCAAGAATATGTAAGTGTATTGCACTGTTTATAGATACTCTGTGCTTTTGCAGGGCTGTCCATTTAGATAAATATTTCATTTTTTTAACCCCTGACATTTGTCAAATGCAGTGTGACCAGAATTCAGTCGATGCCACTCTCCAGGAGTCTTTGTCATTTTTCCTCATTGTAAATACTTTTCCTATAAATCTCAGATTTAATGCAGGGCACTGTTAACAGTTCTGTTGTGTAGCCTTTTGATGTTATTTACATCAGCAGTTGACAGCACAGAAACAAGAGAGGAGGAGACCAACCTGTAGCTGCAGGCAAGTCAGGGCTGGGTGATGAATAAGGAGAATAGGAATTTCAGATTAGACATTGGAAAGTGTTTGTCTCTAGGAGAGTAGTGTAGCAGTGGATGGGAGAGCAGTGATTGCAGAATTACTGTTCTTTGCTGTTTTGAATACTCACCTTGACAAAGCCCTGGATGTCCTGGTGCAATGTCTAGGAAAAGCAAACTCTAAGATGTGAAGGAAGAAAACCTAGAAAAGTTAGACAGTTTTCACTGTTGTTAAAATAGTAGGTATCCTTTCAACTGCCATATCCTTCCTTATTTCTGACATAGTGTACTGAGACTGCCTGGCTCTGAACAGCCAAAAGGGAAACTTTTTTATTCTGTGGGTCAGAAGTCTTCCTAACATTTTTACAAGCACTTGTCACCTGTTATCCCTTTCCTAGTTTCAAAGCTGCCCCATGAACTTGGACATTCACACTTACCTGTGCATGCTTTATGGCACATTCGAACATGTATCTTGCTTGCCAGTAGCCTAAGTCAGCCCATAAAGGTGCCAAACAGCTGCAGATTTCCCAGTTCATTATGGCATAAAATGGTTTCATTTTTTTCAGCTATCCCTATCTATCAGTCCCTCAAGAATGTCTGTTACTGTATAACAAAGTATACCTGTCCTAGTTCCTAACATCTCATGTACTTTATTAGGCTTTTTTCAATTAGGGTTTTTCTAGGACAGTTATGCTGGAAGGTGAAGAGAAGAGCATAGAAAAAGCAGTGCTAGTCAGAAGAACAGTATCCTGTTCCATGTGAGAGACCAAGTCTTCAAAAAAAAAGGAAAATCTTATGAATAGGAAGAAGCAGCAAATACTTGAAGAAAGTCAGCCTAGGATTGTTGAAATGTTGTATTGTGTTAACATTAAATCACCTTAATATGCGTTTTGCACTGAGTGTTTTGCTGTACCTATATACATTACGGGCATTAAAATATTTTGAAAGTCTAAATGTTATTAAATGAAAAAAAAAAATTGAAATATTTCTATTTAAATATGAATTTTGCAACAGAGACATTTTCTTATAAAAGATTATTCAAGATGCTATGGTATATTTCAATTCACTCCAAACTGCATTGATCAGAGAAGTATCCACCATAAGAATTTTTTTGATCAGTGATAAAATTCAATTGCTTACCCAGGCAAATACATTCCTGTGATATACTTCGAGGTGGGGAAGCAGGCCCTATCTCAAAGGTACTTATCAGACTAGAAAAATTGGCATCATTTATTGGTGAAGATGGCTACTTGTCCATGGAGAATCAGCTCGAATGTCTATTTCAATGTCAAGGGACTAATCATGCCAAAATACTTGGGTTTTTTTAAGAAATATTTTCAAATTATATAGGTTTTAAGTGAGAAATTGAACTTATAATATGCCAACATCTTACTATTCTTTGCTTATGACAAATGTAATTCTGTATTTTATATGAAAAACTCTTTAATGGTATATAAATTAATACTTTGCGATTACTGCAAAATAATAGAGATGACTAAAATTTAATCTTGTCAATACTCTTGTACTTAATGAGATTTAAAATTATGGTAGACTGTAAAATCGGGGGTCTGCACAGTCAGATAAATGCTCATTGAATTTCTCAGTGCTATGCTAAGAAAGTAATGTTTTGAATTTCCCATAGTTAATACTTAGACATGTGCTTAATTCTTAATATTATAAATTAAATATGTAACAGAATATTCAAACATTACATGTTGATAATGTCAATCTCTTCTCCAAGCAAATATCCCTAATTACTGAAGTGGTATGTATTTAATTTTTGTTTGTATGATTTTTAATGCAGTAAATTTTTTGTTACCTGAGTATATAAGTAAAACCAACATAGCTCCACTTTACATTATGCCATGTGTATTCTACCTCAGTATGATGAAATCTGTGTGGCTTTTTTAATCTCTTTGGCCACTGAGAAAAGATAAGGGAGAGTTTTTCATTCTTCTCACAGAATCATGCAATGGTTTGGTTTGGAGGAACCTTAAAGCTCATCCAGTTCCAACCCCCTGTCACAGGCAGGGACACCTTCCACTAGAGCAGGTTGCTCCAAGCCCTATCCAACCTGCCCTTGAACACTGCCAGGGATGTGGCACCAACCGCTTCTCTGGGCAACCTGTGCCAGTGTCTTTAGGAACTGGTTCCTAATACCTAATCTAAATCTCCCCTCTTTCAGCTTAAAGCCATTCCCCCTTGTTCTGTCACTATTTAGTCCTGTAAAAAGTCCCTCTCCAGCTTTCTTGTCGGCCTCTTTATGTACTGGAAGGCTGCTAGAAAGCCTCCCTATAGCTTTTCCCAGTTGCATGCTTCTAGGCTTCAAAATACCCGTATTCAAAGAGTTTCCTTGTTTCTTGGCCTACAGGTAAATTACAGGAATTTGCCCCATGTGTGACTGGAGCACAGGCTGTCACACCTGAATACCACCTGCCATGTGATAATCTAACTCACAATGTTTTTTGTGACTGGAACCTTGCCTTTGTCCCAGTCTTGATACATGCACAATTGCAAATGGTGCAGCTAGTGACCTTTTCCAGCCACAAAGCTAATTTTAAACATCGTAATATCTTTCTATATTTCTTCCTCATTGCATCTTATTTTTCCCGTTGTACATGTTGCAGGGAACTTTCAAATGCTGAACAGAAGCAAGCAGTAGTAGTGCTCCACTGTGATGGAGCACTTTGATGCGCAAGTGCTCAGCTGCCAAACTCAGCAGCATTTCATGGGCAGCTGAACATTTTGAAGTTTTCATTCTTGTTTTCAGAGCTAATTAAAAATCTTCATAGTACTCAAGAAGTACCAAAATCACAGTAACTGCCTGGTGAATGAGGTTTTACTGAATGCATGACTGGGAGCAAAGGTGAAGAAACCGGCTAGCCTTAAAATACACAGAGCGTATCAAATACGCATTCTCTTATAGTCTGCATTAAGTAAATCTTCTAAATTGTTTGTGCATTTGGAGTGTAGGTAATTCTGCTCATTTAAGTGCTTTCCCCAACCAGTTCTATTTGTTTAAAACAGTGTTTTCCTGTTGAAAAGTAAGCATTTTCCAATAGCTTTGTAGACTTACAATACTGTAATGAGTTCCATGTGGCAGGAATGTGCTAACAACTTTGATTATTTTTTGTTAGGTTTTGGGGGTTTGTTTGTTTTTAGGAAAGAAAAGAGCTAGGTACACTAAATTTTAGCATTTAGTGACTTGGTATCTTATGCTTTAAATTTCTTTCTTGAGTTGGTAAGACTGAAGGGTTATAGTAGTTCTTTCTTGCTGTAAAATCTATGAATATATTGTACTGATGCAAATCAATACTGATGTAAATCAGTACACAGAGACCACCAGTTTAATTTTTTAAAATATAAATTTTAACCATCTAGATATTCATACTAGGCTTTTATTTATTCTGAATATAAACCATGCAGTTTCACACACAGACCTTATCAACTATCCTTTTGGTATATTATGGGAGCCCAGTTGTACAGGTGCTTGCTGACAAATAAGTACACTTCATGTTTAGAAAAGTCAAGCCTTAGGAATGTCCTAGGTATGCTTTAGGAGATTACAGTTTTGATTTTAACATGATGAGCGCTTCTTTAGATTTCTAGAGATGATCTTAAAATGCAAGTCAAGAACAAATGTATGAGAAGCATAAAAAATGAGCTTATTTCTTTGGAACAGACCTTAAATCAGGAGTGTTTATTATGAAGCTGCCAGCAAATATTTGCTTTCATACCTTTTATTATTTCAAAGGCTTTTATGAACAGTACGTCACCGTGCTAGTGTGATTTGCTTTTGAATACCAATTTCTACTGTTTTAAGCTTTCCAGAGACATAATAAAGGAAATGAATCTTAGATCTTTTGTAATAAAATATTTTTGCAAGCATTTCGTGTCTTCAAGATGCTATGACATCCTGTTCAGTTGAAGAAGCACATGACTTTAATTGTACGACTCATTCACTTTAAATATTTCATAATACTTTTATTAGTTGCACAGAACCATTGAAGTAAGATCTGTAATATCTAGTGCTGGTCATCATTTTTATTCATCATGGTTTAATAAGCGTTATAATTACAGATTGAAGAAGAAATATGAGTTAGCTTTGTGGTTTTCCTTGGGGCTTCTGTACGCATGGGTATGATTGGAAGGGATTATGCAAGCTCTGTGAGCAAAGCTGATTGTATTCAAATACACTGATGCAGGCTCCTCAGTCCTGACACATTATTCTTCATCTTTAAGTAACTGCAGAAAAGATACTGCATAAAATTATGAGTCCTGGCATTATTAACTCCATCTGGTTTAGTAGTGAAGTGTGAAAATTTGAAGGCCAAGTGGACTTGTTCTTGGCAGGTGTTGTAATGCATGTAGTACCAGTGGAATTAGACTTCAGCTATTTTTACCAACTGTTTCCCATATTTGTTTGCAAGTTGCGCAAATAGTCAAGTTATTTAGAGTGAACAGTCAGTTAGGGAAGCTTTCATTTGGAGATTTCATCAGAGTTCAAGCTGCAAGACCATTAGTAGACAACACATGCCCTCTGGGCTCAGTTCTCGAGTAAATATAGATGATGAAAATTTAGTATAGCTTTCTCCCTTTGATGTTACAAATATGAGTGTTTGCATGCTATTTGCATTCTTATGTTATAATGGGAGGTATGGTAGGGCAGACTAATATCTGGTGCATTTTTTAATGTTTTGTTAAAACATCATTTTTTCCTCATCAGCAACTTATGCGGGAGCGACAGCAGATGGCCAGCCGCCCCTTTGCTTCTGTCGATGTAGCACTGGAAGTAGGAGCTGAGCAAACAGACTTTCTACGAGGGCCATTAGAGGTAGGAACAGTGGTGCTGACAAGGGACCATTGTGATTTGCATATTTACATTGCTAGTCTCATCTGCATCTGCTTCTGAAACCCAGCAGCGTCTGATTACCTGGAGCTGACAAGTCTCATCTGTGTATGTTATGCCATTTTCAAGGGGCAGTTTTAATAGCATGGCATGAGTTGTTATCAAAAGCCACTGGAGAATCTATTAGCCTGCACTGGAGTGACAGTCAGCTCACCTGGCAGTCTTTCTGTGATGGATGTGAGCTGAAGGAATGCAAGACACAGGCATTAAGAAGGATGCAAACCTCATGCTCAGTCCTTCAAGTACACAGTGCCCCTGGTTAATGTCCATCTTAATTAACAGAGATTACAGCAAACAAACAAATTAATAAAGCAGCTGTGGGTTGAATTTCAATGTTGGTTTCATATGTACAGGTTTAAAGAATACAGAGTATATTGCATAGTTTTGCTAGTAGATAATGGCTGCATTACTGCATTCTTTTATTGTAATTGCACTACATTGAAAACGAAATAATAATATGCAAAGCAATGTGATATTGGAATAGTGTAATAATGCATGAAATGGATTCTGGAAGTTTCACCTGAAAATAGAAGGTGAGTTACAATATGTGGATAATAATAAATATCTAATCTAGATTGGGCTTTTGGTAGATCATAATCCTTTATTCCTTTGCTTTTATTTACAATATTGTGTTTACAGTTATTACTTTATCTTATTTATGGTGGGACCTGGCAATGAGGACTGATAGCTCTGAAATCTTTCAGGATTGTACTTTTCGCTTCTGCCAGTTCCTCTTAAATTCAAAGCTTCTCTTACTTTTCTCAATAGCCTCTTTCAATGGAAGATTAAATACACTCTATCAGATCTCTAAGGTTCCTGGAGAAATGAGCAATGTGAAAAACAGATTCATAGCGGAAAGAAAATGAATCAGTTCTTGAGTACTTAACAAATTGGGATGCTCTGTCCTGCTAGTGTATGGGAAGCAATCACAATTGTTCTTGCTGGAATAATTTAAGTACTTGGAATATATAGTGGATAAAAATTCCATATCTCTTTAAAGAAGCATTGTTATTTTCTAACCAAATACAAGAACCCCAATATCACCATATTTCTATTTCCTTATATCTCAGAGCAGAAGGCCTCTCCAGCTCCCCAGACTGAGGGCACATTACACTGTAGTTAAAAGTTAACTCTTTTTGAATGTGATTTCATTGTTTCAATACTGGTATCTGGGAGCATATTGACTGTTGTATTTTCAAAGGGAGGCAGTGAGTGGGAGCTGAGGCATCCAAACTCTTAATTCTGTACACACTGATTATTTAATTAAACTTTAGAAGTAAACATCACAAGTTAATTGATACATTTTCTTTTCTTTTATCTTTTATTTAGCACTCAAAGACATAGATGCTACAATATTTTAATTCTATTTTGCAGGGGCTTTTTAGCTTTTTCTTCTAGTCTAGCATTTTGTAGTAATTGTTTAGTATTCAATTTCCATTGTGCTTTTTCCTAATGAATACATAGTTATACACAGAATGAAGTTCATTCAGTGTTTCATTGGAATTACAATATGCTGATCTATATCAAAACAAAGCATTGTGCTGAGGATTAAATGAATGTGATTAAAGTATTGATTATCCTTTGATGTCTATTCTTTAAGAAAGAGCTATACTAATCTTCTATTTTCAGTCTATGTTCAGTTTGCAAAAGGACACTAAAAGTTGTAGTAGCTATTCTGTTTTTCATTCGCAGCTCTCTTTTGGACTGTAGGGAATTTGGGTCATACATGCATTTCCAGGATGTATGATTAAACAGGATAGTATGAAGTAGTGGTAACTTCATTTTGTTAAGTTAGACTCATGAAACTGTTTTAATAATCCTGTGATACCCGATGCCCAGTGGGATCTTTTAAAGTTAGACATCTTTTGGTAAAAATGAGGAATCTTCAGTAGCTCTCTCTGAAATGTTCCCCCTGGCATTGTGGAGATCTTGTACTGATATACCAGGGGTTCCAATTTTAATGTTGGAGGGCTGCATTCCCTCACCTCACACTTTTATTGACATCGTGTTACTCATTTATACTTTGGACATTGTTGATATACTTTTATTGACATTGTAATAACTCCAGCACTTCCAGTGGCAGTGTATTGATCCATGGGTCCTTTAGGCACATGTCTTTGAACTCTTCCAGATATTACTACAAGACTCCCATTCAACTGCATAGTAAGACTGCTGTTCATTAATGTCATCTGGCTTACATGGTTTTGTACAGCTCGTGTCCTAAGTTAATACTGATGGTCTGGTACATGTCAGTGTTCATATGGCTATCTACATGGTAATTCCAGTGTGCCATTTGGTTAGCTTTTGCATTTATTTGTAAATATCTAGAGCAATTGTTCTGCTGTAGTTTTAGTGTGCAGTCGTAAGGCACATTTTGGCCAGTGTTTGGAAAGCATATCTAAGAAAATAAGAGTATGAATAGTGTACTTAAAATGATGGCCTAGTTTAGATGCTTACAACACAGCTGATATATTTGGGTCTATTTTCAGTCAGCAGCAATTTGCAACAGATTAAAATAAAATCCTGAAAGCATTACAGGAGAGAGTTGAATCTGTTATTTTGGGCTCTCTTTCTGCTTTGGAGTCTTTACCAACCAGTCCATCTTTCTTAATGTTTTGCCAACAAAATGACAGTACTTTGATATTAACTCCTTCAAAAAACTTTAACCTGCATCGTCTTACTCCTGTTCCCTGGTGTCTGAGTGGGTTTTCAGTCACCGACAATAGCCTTTGCTCTTCCCAATTAAACCATATTATTTGTCAACCTTTTACCTCCTCAGGCTACCTTTCTGTGTAACTGAATCACAACATGACACTAACAAGTCTCATCTTGTCATCTCTTCTGTCATGCTGGCTTTGCATCAACTACTAAATATCTTATTGTCAGCTTAAACTTAACACAGAAGAAATCAAACTTAGTTTTTCCGTTGCCCTCCTTCCCTTTTTGGTGTCAATCACTATCTTGCTAATGATATTGATAACACCATAGTATCCTAATTCTAAATGTGTGAAGCAATACCTACTCCTGCTGTGGCATGATATTCATGATACTCAGCTTTGTGCACAGTTATCCTATTATACTAATTATACCAATACCAGTATTAATTTGACTCTTTATCTGCTTCCATTGCTTTCCTTACTTCAAAGTGGTGAAATCTGTATAAGCTCATACAAGAGAAGGTGTGGATGGAGGCAGGCCACCTCTCACTCTACTTCCCTCCCTCTTGGCACAGACAAGAGCAGGCAGTGAGCCTATGGACCCCAAGAAAGAAACAGTCAGAAGAGGCTACCATGAAATGGCTGGTGTCACAGGGGCAGGTAAAAGAAGAGAAAGAATTCCTAAGGTCCCTTTGTTAGCAGTTTCACATAGCACAGGCTGTTAGGAGCAGAGCAAGAGAGCGCCAAAAGCAGCCTGTCCAGAGAGTCTGAGAATATTGTGATATTTTTTGTTACCACCTTAATTTTTTCAATGCCAGAATCAGAAAAAAATGAGATTGCATCATAGAGCAATAGACGCAATGCTTCTTGGCACTCAGTGCCCTTAGTATTGAAAGTTTTTGTATTCCTTTCTTGTTATTTTTTTTTCTAGAATTCTAAGTCATTTCCAGACCTGGTTGCTTTTTGCTGCTCAGTATTTCCCAGAACTGAGTTGTTGAGGCTATCTTCATATTATAAGCCTCCTTTAGGCAACATTTTTTTTCCACTAAATATAAATAACTTTTGAAGAGTCACTTCCTCTCTGCTGCTGACAGTCATTTTAGTTAATCTGTGTGTTAGGTGAAAACTAATGTAAATGGTTTGGTTTTTTTTCTGTCCTGCTTTGCCTAAGTCCTGGGTATTTTTCAGTTCATTCAAAGCCCATGGATTTCTTTTGAAACAGGGACAGATTTTTTCTTTAGGCCTGAGAGATAAGTTGGGCACTACTGTAAACTCTAATGTATGGTCATGCTAAGTCTCTGGGCAGTAGCATCTACTGTGCTACATCTGCTGGAGTAAAGACGGATGTGCTATTGCCTGCATAAGAACCAAGTGCAGATTTGCTCTTATGATGATCATCCATTTGATATCCTTACAGTATTGGATATCTGGTTTTTTTTTTTTTGCAAATCAGTGTGATTTAACAATTATTTCTGCAGAAAAAAAAAAGTGCAGTAAATCTTTCAATCATTTTTCCATCAAGTTCCTGAGTTTCCCATAGTGTTGTCACAGGTGTTTGATTGTTCTCTACTTCTGACAAGGTGAGAATTTTGAATTTCAACGAAAATATATCTTTGTTTCTCTAGCAAGCATTAAGTAATATTTATGGTGCATTAATTAAGTTTTGAATTTCGGGCATCTCTGATAAGTATGAAGCAAATGTAAGTCATTATTTCTCATTTATTTAAGTAAAAGATTTGGAAGGTATGCACCAACACCAGTAGCTATCATTATACCAAAAATGGCTATTGGAAATCAGAGTGACTTGTTAAAACACATGAAAAACCTATAGCAGAGGTTTGTGAGGTTTAGGTAGTTGAAATTTATACTAACCAGCTTTGTTGCTGGTTTCTCCTGCCAATAGTATGTCAGAACTTTTTAGCTTGATTTACAAATAAATGGAACCTAATCATTGTACAAAATTAAAGAAGTTGTGTGCTTCATCAACATTACACCTGCATTATTTGATGACATAATGTCTAATATCAAGGAACAGACTCTTCCCAACTGTGTTGCAAGTCATCAGACTGCCCCTTGATATTCTCAGTTCCTAATTTTAGTCTTAGTGTCAGAGGATAACTTAAGTCTCCTTGTGAGAAAGTAATGATTTAAAGATCATGATGAAATTACACCTAGAACTGGCATCTTGTTTCCAGTGACCAAAATGCAATACATATTTGGCAACTGAAGCTATCAAAGCCCATTATACTTATACTTTACTTAGAAGTCATGCTATATAATTTATATAGTTGCATATGTTGCCCGTGCAAGCTTTTTGGGGAGCTGAACTTTGGGAACTTCAAGGAAGATACTAGTATATTCATTATTTCTTATAAAATCTGGTTTAAATGTGATCAAATCTGATTAGTATTTATTGTTATGGTGGGGTAAGTAGATATTATCCCACACTATCATGTGGGTAAACCAGACATTCTCCTGGATGGGGAAGGATGGTTTCAGTTTAATCCATCTTTATCATGTTTAGTGGTGAGCAAGATATGATCCCAAGTGCAAGATACAGGCTGTGAGCAGGTTCAGCCACGATAACACACAAAAAGTTTTAGGTTGTTCTGAATGATTCCAGGGATTGCAAAAGCTGTAGCTGGATTCAAGGAAGCAGTTTAGACGCCTACCCTGTTCTTTTTAATGTCATTCAGAAATGCTAGTTTCACTGGGGGTTCTTTGTAACCTTCCCCTTCAAAGCCTTTGGATGTGCATGGGCTGAGTTGCTGTTTTTAGAGCTCTCGTCCCCGAGTCTAATTGTAGTTTTCCGAACTTTTTTTTTTCCTAACAGAGTTTTTTGGATTTTTTTTCTTGTTTCTTTTTTAACCTCATGCTAATTCTAGATTTGGATTATCCATATTGTCCATGTATTATATCTGTAAGCTAAACTCTGCTTGGCAGTGGAAGGGGCTTAACTATGTCTTGCCTGTGGCAATGAAGCTCAAGGAAACCAAGAGAAGAGAGAATTTAGTTGAGAACAATGTGAGCAATCAGATTTAGATAACATAAGTACAAGGAAAAGTCAAGGAAATTGGAGTAGACTATTGAAAGGAGTCAAAATAATAACCTTCAATATGCAAAAGGTTATTAGCAATCAGAAGGGCAACAATCTTTTCTTTGCATGCACTATAGGCAGCAAGGGTGTAATGGACTTAAATTGTAGTAGAGGAAGTTTAGGCTGGATTTCAGGAAAAGCTTCCCATAATAAAGCTGAATCACTGGAAACAGTTGCCTGGGGAGGTGATGGAATTTCTTTTATTGTAAGCTTTTTAGAACAGGTTGGACAAACATTTCTCAGGTACCAAGAATCATAGCTGCATTAGCTTCCCTCCTTTCAGTTCTGTCTTTATTATTGTTTTGATTGCTGCCTAGCTCTTCCTTCTGCATACTCTCTGAAAATACTCCATTTCTCTTATTTGAACAGTTTAATTATCTTCATTGGACTATTATTTTTCTGTTACTGAAGTTATCTGACCCTTCTCTTCACTTTTGCTGTTATCTTCATTGATTTATGTCCTCAGTTTTCTCGTAAGTTCAGAAACTGTTAAGTCATCCTGACCCCTCGTCTCTCCATGACTGTAGGTCTGCCTAATATGATCTCCAATCCATTCTGAAATAGTTTCAATATTCTCCTTGAAGTCTGTGTTCATGATGTAATTATTTTTGTCTTAACCAGTGCATTACCATGTTTGTAGACTTCCAAAATCCATGCATCCTATACTACTAGATTTCAGAGAAATATAGCCAGATGATACAACTGACTCTGAAGACAAGAATCTGTATTGGATGACATTTTCTGGTTTTCTGTATTACTCAAAGATCATGCTAAACCTGCTGTCCACTGCCTCACGATCACCATATCTTGTGGTACACTTTGACCTTGGTGGCTCACTGCATTCTTCTTTGCCCACACCCTCAGTCCTATTCAACTGGAAGACTTTCTCCTAAACTAGAGTCACTTTATTTTGAACCCTACCTTCAAATCTTATTTTTCTTCTTTGCGAACGATTTATTCACCTTTGGTAATAATGTGTGAGGGATCTTATATCAGATGCAAAATTAGCATTTGGTAGTTCTTCTATTAGAGAAAAGTCTTTACCTGAAAGCAGCAATATTTGGTTTGCAATAATTTCTTCCGTATATAATGAACTGTTTTATCAGGAAATGAGATCTTTAGATTTCACATCATTTAATTCAGTGGTCATATACAATAGTGTAGCCCAATTAAATATCTTTACGTTTGCATAAGATTTTTATTGCTGCTCTTTAAATTTATGTCTAGCACTGTGTGAATATTCTGAGCCTGTGATTTAGAACAAATAGCTAAACTAGTTGCTTATGCATACTGGTCACAGCTATGATTTTTTGTGTGTATGTGTACTCAATTCAATGTAAAGTGTATAGATGTTCAATTTCTTGCACAGAATCAAGTTAACAGTATTTTAAGATATCTAAGTAACAGTTTTCTCTTTCAGCATATGGAAAGTCTAAAAATAGTCAGAGAGATGCTGCCTGGAGTAAACCGCATTGTTTTTTCATACAGACCAAATTTGTCTGTGTGTGTTTATTGCTAAAATATATACTAACACCTTAAAACTTGTTGATGTTTTGACAGAGTCCTTAACGTAAAGTTTTTAAAAATCTAGTTTGGTTCTAGCATGTTTCCAGTCTCTAAATTTACAGAAAACACATTTTTAATCCCTATGTTTGCTTGCTTATTTCTGTTGAGTCAGTTTACTTTCATGGCAAAGAGACATTGTAAGAATGTCTTAAACATGATCTGTAGGTGATTTATCTAATATGCAGTTGATGCCCTAATATTTCATGCTAAGAAGAATCGAGCCTCTGCTTATTAGTTTATGGGCTATAGGATCTGTGAATTCACAATTAGTTCTGAAAACCTGATTTTTGAGTCTGTTTTTTGATAAAAATGTATCTTTCCACTTCACAAAATGTATTTGGCATATGTACCACGTAATCAGATGACTACAGAAAGTGTTTGGATAGAAATATATGATTTGTGTTGCACAAAATTGCCAACAAATTTCATGCTCAATTGGAACAATTAGCAGGAATTTTGGCTGACTCGCTAAATGTAGGTGTTTCAGCGCAATTGGCACGCTGTGAATAGAAATTGTTAAATTACTGTATTACGCCTAGTTGCAAATTGAAAGTATCAAAATAAATATTCTGATTGTTTTAAAGCAGAAGTGTTTAGATGTGTCTGTAAATGTTATGAATAATGAGACTGTACGTGTCCTATGCTCATTAAAATTTATGAATACAGTTTTTCCAACATCCTATTTCATAAAGGTACAACATGCAGTGAATGCAAACCAAAATGTATATGTGTGTACCTCTCAGACTGTCTTTGAACAAGGCTTGTTTATGCGGGTCTTGCCGTTGGTTAGCAAATCCGTGACAATGAGATTTTTCCAGAATTGTTTAAAAACCAAACATACCAAAGCATGGAAATAATTATGCTATCACACTAACTAAAAGCACATAGACTGACATTTTTCTCTGCTTGATTGACTGGGCCTTACTGTGCTCCTGATGTGCACATGCCATTCTCTGACAGGCTGCTCTTTCTAGTTACATATATTTTCTTAGTATTTCTTTTGGGTTTAGATCAAAAATTATTTCTCATCTTTAAAGTAGGACATTTCTCACTTTAAAAGGAAAGGAGAAGAAGAAACACGTACAGAAACTATAGTATTTCATCAGCTATTTCTCATGTTTCCAGGTGGACCTGGCTACTATATAATCTTACTTAATATTTGGCAGCCTGTAGTCCTTAGTTTTGCTTCAAAGACATTACCTTCATGCCTGGCTTTGTACTTGAGTTTCAGTTTTTCATGCCAACAACACCACATATTGAAACTGCAGCAGACAGGAGACAAAAGTACAGTCAGTGCCTTTGCTTTTCTTCACAGAACTTGATGACCTGAATGTATTGTCAGGTAATCTAATAGGTTATGCTAGGTTTCACTGAAGTTTTATCATTCTGTAACTTCTATCACACTAAATTTGAGTATGAAATAGATATGAATTCATTGCATAGAAGGCAGTGCATCTGCCCTGGACAGCAGATGCCTAAACCTCACCTAAGCTTCAGAGAGCCATCCAATTTGCTTACTTCCCAAGACTATTTTTCCCAGCAGGCACTTTCCTACTTGGTGTACAGTCTCAGCTTTCAGAGTTATTTGCTAAGCTTTGCCTAAGTCCACAGGAAAGACTAAAATACTATCTCTGGTCAGGGCTACAACTAAACTGATTTTGAAGATAGCCACCTTTTGTGCAATAATATAGTAAGGATAGTATTTGTCCATGAGCTAAGAAATCACTGATGCCAAGGGGGACTATACGTATATAGCCCTAGCCATCCTGTAGGAGCATACTCTAATTTTTACAGCTACAGGGGTGGATTGATCAGGTGATGAAAAGAAGAATGACTGCTTGGATAACCTGGACGCTCCTCCGGAAGGGAAAAGTAGGAGTGTTCCCTATGGGCAGGATCCAGAGCTACAGATTTTGCTCTTCCTGTCTCAGAGTCTAACTTTGGATCTACCTATTTTGCTTTTGGTATCACAGCTCTTGAATTTCTGGTGGCTTAATTTCAAGAAAAAGGGTGTATTGTGTTCTTATTTAGGCAGACTATGAACACCCTGGACTCAGTAGAACCTGAAGCTGAGCTTTCTACTTACCTGGACTGCTCTTCTGATGTGTACTCTGCAAATTCAGGTCCCACTCACTGCATGCCCATCAGAGCTGGAGGAATTTAATAGAAGTGTGCTGCATAGTATTTCTTCTTGCTCCCAGTGATCTCAGAGGAATCATGGAATGCTTTGAGTTAGAAAGAAACTATGAAAGTCCAACCCTCGTGCAATATGCAGGGACATCATCTAAATCAGGTTGCCCATAGCCCCATCCAACCTGACCTTGAATATGTCCAGGGATAGAGCATCTACCACCTCTCTGGGTAACCTGTTTCAGTGTTTCACCACCCTCATTGTAAAAAATTTCTTCCTCACATCCAGCCTGGATGTCCCCTCTTTTAGTTTAAAACCATTTCCTCTTGTCCAGTCACTACAGGTCCTATTAAAACTGTGTCTCCATCTATAAGCCCTCTAAGTATTGAGAGGCCTTAATAAAGTATGGTGAGAACCTTCTGTTCTCCATGCTGAATAATCCCAACTCTCTCAGCCTTTCCTCAAAGGAGAGGTGCTCCTTCTCTCTGAACGTTTTTGTGGTCCTCCTCTGGACCCACTCCATCGGGTCTGTATCTTTCTGGTATTAAGGAAGAGGGGTCCTATTTTTCCCCCTGCATATTGAGAGAAGCAGTTTTCATTTTTACACTGATTGTTTAGAAAGGTATGGTAGTGATTACAGGCAGACTAGATCACTTTGGTGTGAAGAATCCAAGATGTCAAAAAGGCTATGAGGAAGCTGGGTTATGGAAGTTATAGGGCATGGATTCCATTCACTCGCTTTAGCAAAGCAGAGGTAGAGGCATTGCATAAGGTGTAAGCTTCAGTAATAATCTCAACAGTTTTTTATCATAGAAAATACCGTAATACTAGAATTTGACAAATTAGTGGGCTCAGTGAGGACTTAAGGCCCAACAGTTTTATACTTTAATGGTCTTAAAGGAGCCATCATTCCTTTTGGAAATCAAAAGATTATCAGTGGCATATGGCAGTAAAGTGGAAGCTGCAGTAAAGCGGACATTACAGAGGCAGTTAGGCTGCAGTGATATGGGAAGATCACTAACTTTGTATCAGGTAAATATCTGCAAGGGGAAATCCTTTAAAAACTAAGGAGTATTTGTGATATGAGATCACTTCCAGTTATGAATATAGTGTACTTTACAAACCTATTAGAGCTTCTATAACCAAGTCTGTAAAACATTATTGTTCATTAGTGTGAAGCAGAAAAGTTTTTAAGGGATAAGTATGAAATAAAATTTTGCTTTTTTCATCTTTAGTATATATTTATATTATTGGAATTCTATTTAAAGTAGAATTTTGCCTTTCCAGGTGCTACTTCTTATACTATACACTTGACAAGATGACCTTTTTCTTATCTTTGTTATCCAGGTTTCAGTAAGAAACTGGGAAGTTTAAAGAGACATTTGCTGTCAGCTTCTTCTCTCAGCTGTTTAGGGCTTTAAAAAAAGATGTGTAAGTACTGAATCAGCTCAAGTTAGTAAATAAAGTTATTCTGTTCCACAAACGATGTAAGTATTATTGAAGGAAAAAGCACTGGGCTTTTGTAAAAGTAGACAAGCAATTTATTTTATATTAAAAATGTTTCAAATTGTAGGAAGCAGAAGGAATCAAATGTACCCTTCTGAGCACACTTAAATACCAGTTTATGTGCAGAAAAGAAGAACATTATCCAATGACTCACAAACATAATTTGTACTTTGCAACACGAAACACACAAGTGTAGGACACTCTTTAAGATCACCACTAAATATACCAAGAGGTGCTGACATGACTTTGGCAATGAGATCTAATGAGATCATTTTCTTCTGGGCATATGGATGTGTAAAGTGCTTTTTTCTTTTTGCATGAAGAATATTTTAAAGAAAGAAAATCTATTACCGTTTTGATATATGGAGAGCTAGCTGAACATCAGAAATTGAATATGCACAAA
>JASSUY010028589.1:22503-35532 GCA_032466535.1 Forpus xanthops | reverse complement strand
GGACTGTAGTGACAGAACAAGAGGTAACGGGTTCAAACTTAAACAGGGGAAGTTTAGACTGGATATAAGGAAGTTCTGTACTGTAAGGGTGGTTATGCACTGGGATGGGTTACCCAGGGAAGCTGTGAATGCCCCATCGCTGGCAGTGTTCAAGGCTGGGCTGGACAGAGCCTTGGGTGGCATGGTTTAGTGGGAGGTGTCACTGCCCATGGCAAGGGGGTTTGAACTGGATATTCTTAAGGTCCTTTCCAATCCTAACTATTCTATGATTCTATTTTTTTTTAAAAAAAAAAAAAAAACACAACTTTGTACAGAACTTGCAGAACTTTAGCCAGAGTTTGTAGGTAAAATAAGCAAAAGTCCCTGGAACCTTCCCTGTGATGAAACTAATGCAGTGCATGTCATTATTAGTTGGGCCTTCTATTGAAGTTATAATTGTACTTTGTTAGTGATCTTATTTTTACGAAGTCCACAATGTGCTTCTGGTGTCTTTTTATTGCCCCTCCCCTGCCCTAGGAAGATTGTGTACTATTGCGTACCATTATTTTGCTCCTGTGAGACCTTAGAAGAAAAGTCTTTGAATCATATTAGGAGGTTGCCTTCCCTCTTGCCGGGAGGGAGGAAGATAATGTGTTTTTTTTCCACAGGCAAGCTCTCAATGAGCTTCACTCCATTACACTCCACATCAGTTTGCAGCCATCCCGACAAAAACACCATTGCCAACTGGAACTACAAAGAACTCCCTAATACCTCTGCTAAGTACAGCAATGAGCATCTCTGCCAATGACTTTTGGAGGTGCCCTTGCAACCTCAGATATTTGCATCAGCCAGGGAGATAAAGTTACAGAAAGTCCTTGGTTAACATATTCTCAACTAAATCCCCAAGCCATAATTACCATGGAAACTACTTATCCTTAAAGCACCAAGGAGAGCTGAAATATTTCCTCTTGACAAAAGCGGGAGTGAAGCCAGAACAACACGGGATTCTGCATAAGGAGGCTTTTGATATTTCATTTACATCTATGCTGAGTAGAAATAACCTATAGGTAGTGAAACTTAAAGAGTTAAATTTGTTTATAGGGCAGAAGTAGGTTTAAGACACTGCCTAGCTGAAGGCAATGTCTCAAGTTCTAAATCTGTTTCCACTATCTTCATGCATTTATGTTGAATTCTTTTTCACTTCAGCAAGAGAAACTCAGTAATACAAAATAGTATTTACATATACAATTAGATGTTTTCCAAACTTTAAGACGATCCTTGGGACACATAGAACTAGTCAGTTTCACTCAGGCTCAGAATTTTGCAGTCTGGGATTGGAAATGCCTCTAACAGCCCAGCTTCTGTCACTCTCCCAACCCTTGAGGACTCAATTTCTATACACCAGAGTAGCCCTCACTGTGAGCAACACCTGCATACCTCTAAGCTGGAACATCAGATCAGGAACAGAAAAACTAATTTTTAGCTTTACTTTAATTAAATCACTTTCATTAGTTGTAGGAGTTCTTTAATTTTCACCTAAGTTTTAACAGGTTTTCATGGAATAAAAATTATTTTCAGAATCATCATCATCAAAACCCCCTGTGGCTCCTTTCAAACAGATGCTTTGCACAGCTTAACCCACTGTGAACGAATAAACATCTGGATGTGAAACATGCGCTCATGGGAAAACACTACTGGGTCATGATGCTTTTACTATCATTTATGTAACTCTGCCGGTGTGTCATGTTCGTTCAAAGATTCATACTGTTACCCCAGATTTTAAGTTGCACTTCAGTAATGACTTCTTTTCAGTCCCCTCATCTTATCTCCAGGTTTGCTCCCTGCTGAGCAACCAGCTCAGCCATTTCGAGGGTACCCGCAGCGAAGCAGCAGGCTGTGCAAGTACTACAGCCCGCCGCGGAGCGCGGAGAGAGCCCCCGCCCCGCTCTGCCGCACCGCGCCGCCGCCAGCGAGGGCCGGGGCTGGGCCCTCCTGTGACTCACTCTACGACCGCCACCGAGGCCCAGCCACACCTCCTGTGAGCACCGAGGCAAAGCACGACAGCAATGGGGTAAAACAGAGCGGTGCCCTCGCAAGGTTAACGGCGGCCGCTCCGAGGGACGAACAGGCCGCCACCGCAGCGACAACCACCACCCCGCCCATGCCCCGCCTACCGGCAGCCGGGCAGCACCCTCCGCGCATGCGCAGAAGCAGGAGCTCCCTTCCGGCCAGCGGCCCCAGCGCAGGCGCAGACGTGCTCTCCTGGCGGGAGGGCCGGAGGTCAGGGGGCAGAGGTCAGGGGTTGTCGCCGTGCAGCGGCAGCATGGCGGGTGATGGCTGTGGCGAGGTGGCCGAGGGTGGCGGGTCATCGGGCCCGGCGAGGGTTCTGTTCCCCCCAACCTTCAGCGTGTCCGAGATCAAGAACAAGCAGCGGCGGCACTTCATGTTCCTTCGATGGAAGCAGCAGCAGAGGAAGGTTGGGGATCAGGGGCGGCCGTGGCGGCAGGGCGGGGGGTGTCCGGCCGGGTCTGGCTAATGGACTGCGCTCGCTTTCTCGGTAGGAGAAACTCGCCGCCAAGAAGAAACGGAGGAAAGAACGAGAAGCCCTCGGAGACAAAGTAAGGGCTCCGGGTCCCGCGTCGCGGTGAGGCCGCCCCGCAGCAGCAACGTGGTGCTCCGTGCCGGCGGGGGGCAGCTCGCCTCTGTGTTAATTCTTCCTCGCAGCCTTGTGCTGGGGCTCTTCAGTTTCGAGAGTCAGACGGTGCCTCCACAGGCTCCAGTGGAGAAGTGGTCTCAGTGCCTGCTGGCTGCGGTAGCCTTCAGCGGCACGGTGCTGTGTAGCGGAGGTGTCTAACAGCTGAGCTTGGCAGTGGCATTGGTACTGTGGTAAATGATGCTGTGGGCGGGTAGGGTGAGTTTCAGACTAATAAGAGCATAAAAGCAGGCCTTTCCTGAAAAGTAATTTCCGACCAATGTAATTGCTATGGTAATGTGTTGGTGTTGTTAAGTATTATACTCCAGTAAGGAATTTTTATATAAATTAAAGCAATCAGATCTGGCCAAACCCTGCCCAGACCAGTTGTCGAGTTGTTTCCAAACCTACCCCCTAACAAGGTGTTTGCTTCTTTTACTGAACTACTTCAAAAGTATTTTGATAGTTGACAGCTGTGAGTTCCTGTATAATAATCTCCCAAGAGCAGTGCAAGTAAATGGGGTAAACATTATAGCCTATTAGTTGTTCAGTTGTAAATGTCAAGGCTAAAATGTATTGCTGTTGAAAAGTAGAGCTTTTTTCTTCCACAGAAGAGAAGTGGCTAGGAAATTCACCTCTTTTTGTGTTGGAAGCTTGTTTCTTAATTTGGCTGAAGTCAAGCAGTGTTACTGTGGTAGCAATACTCCTCCTCCATGTGATGCTCTCTGGTGTCCCAATACTCGTGCCTATTTTTAACCAAGGTGATATTGCAACTTGTTTTTTAATAAAAGCTGTCATATAATAAATAATGCTGTTAGTTCTGTGTAGAAGTGTACTCTGTGTCATGGCAGTATGCATTTTTTGCAATACACTTAAAAAGTCACATGAATGTGTTAAGTTAATGAACTTACTTATTTTAGGCCCCTCCAAAAGCCATACCAAAGACTATCGAAAATCAGAGAGTGTATGATGAAACAACTGTAGATCCCAATGATGAAGAGGTAACTGCTTAATTTCTGCATGTGCTGTTAAGCGTTGTTTGGGGTGGTTGTTTTGTTTATTTTTTTCCAAGAAGGGTCATAAAATGGATTGATGAGACTTAATGTTTACCACTCTGCCATTAAGGTGTTGATAAATTTTTACGTGTGCTGTGTTCACTTAAGTGGTGATGTCATTCTTTCATTATCTGTATGAGATAATTGCCTTTTGCATTACTGTTATTGATAGTATAATCTACCAGTGTTTATCACATTAGGTTCTTGCAAATGCAAAACCCACATGCCTTGTGATGATTAATTATAGGGTAGATTTCAAAAATTGAATTGTTTCTTAACAAAATTCAGTTTCATCAGAATTTGGATCATATTGAACAATTGCTCTTCAATTATTTCACATATGGTGAATTAACAAGACTTCTGTTCTTCCAGGTTGCTTTTGATGAAGCAACTGATGAATTTGCACCATACTTCAACAGACAGACAGTTCCAAAAATTCTTATTACAACATCAGACAGACCTCGTGGGGTATGTAACTTTTACCTGGATCATTCCAAGCAATCAGTTGGTTTTAAGATCTCAAGGTTTTCATCTTATGATCAGCAAATGAAAGTTTTAAAATATTAGCTTTCACATGGACTCTTTTCTGCTGTTTATGTAGTGATTATCAATAATGTTGTATGTGTATGTAATTTATTGTTTTTTCTAGAACTGCTTGTTCCATCATAACAAAATCCAAGCCTCATGCATACGTTTTTGTATGCAAAATACCTCCAGTAACTAATTGGGAAGATTGCTGACTTTCATGAGAACCATAAAAGAAGTGGTTTCAATAACAGGAAAAGGACACCTCAAATAGTTTATCTGGAAAGTCAGACATGATGTAATAGACCTGATGAAATAGATATATTGTATTTTTAATGTTGTGACTTACTGTTCTGGGGATTTTCCTCCTTTACTGTGATGAAAGAAAGAAAAAAAAATCCGTAAAAAATTCTTCAAAACCCCACAGAAACATCGTTGGTGTGCTGCAGTCCTTATTACAACTAACTTTCCACTGACTGAATGAAGTAACTTAATAGCTTGTCCTCATGTATTTGTAGAGAAACTGGTAACATACCATCAGCAGAGCAGTTGGAACAAGCAACCTTCCATTCTCCTAATACTTGTATTTGCTGCTGTAATTACCACACTGCAATTTAACTCGCCTGTTTTGCAGAGAACAGTGAGATTCTGTGAACAACTTTCTTCTGTTATACCTAACTCACATGTCTACTATCGAAGAGGGCTGGCTTTGAAAAGAATTATTCCACAGTGTATTGCAAGGGACTTCACAGATTTAATCGTCATTAATGAAGATCGCAAAATACCAAGTATCCTTTTGTGTATTTACTAAAATAGACATACTAGCCCTGGGTCTGTTAGGGAAGGAAAATAATTCTGTGGTGTGCATCAAAGATCTACTTTCTTCTGTTTGTTTTTTCTCTTCACTGTGCAGCTTACAGTGTAACTATAGTTATAAATCACTGTGCCAATTTGAGTATCTGATGGCTAATAGAATGTGAAATTATTAAAGTGTATTGGCTTTTTTTAGTTTAGTTTGTAATGCATGGATAAATTTAACAGTTTAATTAACAAGTCTTTCTGACCAGGAAATTCCCTCTAGTTTTGCTGACTAGATAAAACATTACTAACTGATAAGTGAAGAAGCAATAAAAGGTAACTGGTTAGCTACTGAAACAAAATTTGATGGACATCCTTCAGAACACCAGCTAGCTAGTTTATGGGACTATGGTCAAAAATACAATGAAACCTTGTAATCAGGCATAAATTATGGATGTACTTTAATACTGCATTTTGCAGATAATGTTTTTCTATAAATTGCATGTTGAATTTTACCAGCCTTCTTTTTTTTAACTCAGTGAACAGATGGTCTTGTTTTAAGTCATCTGCCTGATGGCCCAACCGCTCATTTTAGAATGAGTAGTGTCCGGTTGCGTAAAGAAATAAAGGTGAGAATCCAACAAAACTTAAAAAAAAAAAGTAGTCTGTTGTTTAATAATAAATATGTTCAGTCTGTTTGAACTGTCAAACCTGCACTGTTGTACTATTTAGTTGACTTTGTAAAGGTGTTTTTTCATAAACTGACAGGTGGCCAAGGACTACTATAGTCTACTTCCATAAGCAGAATTACTTCCATTTGCATAGTTATTTGCTGAATTTCCTTAACTGGTTGCCAAGTATTCCTGCAGTCATGCAAATAAATAGCAGCTGATAACCTTGCATCAATAAGGAATACCCAATGTATAGTATATACACAAATGGGGGGGGGTGTATAAGTATACTAGAAGTGTACAAGTATGTGCACAATAGGGTGTGTATAAAAAGTATACAAAAGGATAAAAGATTTTAACAGATGTAGTTCCTAATCATGAAGAAACCCTAGTTTTTCTTACTCTTACAGCCTTGTTACCTCTTCTGTAGTAAGTACTGCTTGCTTAGCCCTAAATTTGCAGTAGAATGTTTTTTCTCTTTTGAAATAAGTAATTTTTAAACTTCATCTGTTCTTTAATAAGAATCCTATGTACTCTTAGTTGGCTTTAATACAGAGAAGAGTCCTGTGGAAGGTAGAGAGCATTATTTGCTGTAGTGGGTGCTGCCAGGAGTGGAAATAAGTGCAGGAAAGAGGAAATGTAAGACTATTTGTGCTTTTTCATTCAATTTACATTGTTGAATGAAAGATCCTTATGTTATTAGTTGTACCTTTACTTGTGTATAAACTTAATTTATATTTGAGGTATGTAATAACATGCCTTAGTAACATTAGCCATGTTGTGAGAGGCTGGCTGTAGTTGCCTTGCCCCTTTTATTTCAAATTCCTTTTTTGATAATATATTACAGTCCTTTTGTATTCAACCTGTTCTTTGCATTCTTACCTGTTACTTTCATTTCAGCGAAAAGGGAAAGAGCCCACAGAACACGTGCCTGAAGTAATCCTGAATAATTTTACAACACGACTCGGCCATTCTATTGGTCGCATGTTTGCCTCTCTCTTCCCACATGATCCTCAGTTCATTGGAAGACAAGTAGCTACATTTCACAACCAGCGTGATTACATCTTTTTCAGATTCCACAGGTGATGCTTTCCACAAAACTCACAAATGAGAATGTTCATAGATAGATTTACAGAATGGTTTGGGTTGGAAGGGACCTTAAAGCTCATCCAGGACCAACACCCTGCCACTGGCAGTTACCCCTTCCACTAGACCAGGTTGCTCCAAGCCCCATCCAAATGGGCCTTGAACGCTGCCACGGATGGGGCAGCCACAGCTTCTCTGGGCAAATGTTCTCGTAACTTGCTTCTTAATTCTTATTTTTTTTTTTTCCTTCCCCAAGATACATCTTCAAGAGTGAGAAGAAAGTAGGAATTCAAGAACTTGGGCCACGTTTTACATTAAAGCTGAGGTCTCTTCAAAAAGGAACCTTTGATTCCAAATTCGGTGAATATGAATGGATTCATAAGGTATGTCTAAGTAGTGAAGTAGTCCTGCTGGGGGAGGGAGGCTAAATCTGACGTGAAACGTAACCACAAATCTTAGCCTAAAAAGCAGTATAAATGCAGTTCTCAGTACGTGTTTAGCTGAAATATTTAGAGGTATATTTTGAGAAATATGCAAAGTAGAAGCATTCTGCTATATTGCAAGTCAAAAATAAAAATAGCAATGATGGATATCAATGTACCATGACTACTTATTTGCAGAGTGTAGTTCTTTTAACATACACCATATAAGCAAACACGAAAAATGCTCCCTGGTGTAAACTATTACTGGAAGCCTGGTAAACTTAACTAGAATTGGTTTTGTGCAAGGTGTGTACAGGAATCCTAATGTAAAAATGATTAAGCTACTTACTAAGTGTCACTTCTTCATAGTGAGTGGAAATTAACACTGACATCTGTACCTGTTCAAGAAATGGAAGTATTACTGTAGGCTATGATAAATTACTTTTCCAGTATTTCTACCATGGAATTAAGAGTTGATGGGCAAAACTTAGGAGTGTCCAAGCTATACCAGAAGCTAATACTGGTGTAGTCCCTGAAATGGTTAAGCTTGTTTGTTTTAAAGACACTTTGTCTACTTAATGGACAGGAAACTGCTGCATATTTGTTAGTTCTAAACCATTAATCTCTTAATTCTTCTCCCTTGTCAACCTTGAAAAGTTGACCATAAAGATTCAATCAACTATAGTGTAACTGTGACAGATTTCACTGCCTACCCCATCATAAAACTGGAGTGGTCATCCTTGTTTGTATCCTGTTGCATTAATTTGCTGGTTGGTAACTTTTCTTTTGAATTTCAGCGACGAGAAATGGACACAAGTAGAAGAAAATTTCACTTATAAGGGACAGCTATCTGCCAATTACTGGTGGCCAGAAATACAGCTGCTTTGAACTACGGATTATCTGCGACTAATGAATGATAATGGTATTGAACAGTATCTGTCTGTGGATGCAAACATTAAAACTCTACAGGAGCACATCAAGTAGGATTCATCCTTCCTATGTTTGTAGTTAATCCAACATGACAAGGGCAGTGACTTTTCCAGTTTAGCAGCGAAAACTATGGCAGTGTCAAAGCATCCTGTAATTTAACTATCACTGAAGACATGCCATGACTGCTGCTGTGCTGTAGAGATAGATTACACTTTGTAACATCAAAGATGGTAAATATTTTGTTTAAAAATATTCTCAAAATAAAATATTTGTTATACAGCTTATTTTTTTCTCTTCAGGAGCCTAAATCCTGATGTCTTTCATTAATGAGGTAAGACAGAAATATTTTAAACCTCTTTCTGACTTACAGTATGGGTGATAGTTTTCCAAAAATAGTCCCCTATCTAGAGAACAGAGAAAGTTGTATGCAATCCAGCACTGACTGAGGAAGTCTGTGGTATTTTATTTCATGAACATCTTGCGTAAGACGGCTATGTTGCTGAAGTTACAAAAATACATTTGACTCTTAAAGGTATCTCTTCTGTATATGTCCGATTTAGAAGAGGTGCATACCCAAAGCAGCTGAAAAGAAGTAACACTGGGAAAGAATTCATAAGGCCATAAAGCAGTCTCATGTAAAAAATGCTGCTCAGTTGAACAGTCAGGTCTCTCAGCAGGGTTTTTCCCACTAAAGCCTTAAATATGGTTCTTCAGCCTCATGCCTATACTCGAGTTGGTATTATGTGCAGAACATTCTGCCTTAGGTTTTACACGTTCACTGGCATCTAAAAAGATGTTTTCTTTGAATTGCCTTTTTGTATGCAGCTACAGTAAGAGCTTTTTCGTATCTAAAGAGTCAGATGGCTCACAGAGTAGGTAAAGTCATCTATTAGGGTAGAAGTACTGTTTCAGATACTCCTGTCTATGATACAGGACAGGCTGTATAGTTGAATTATAAACAGCCATTCTTTTTATTTTTCTATTATGCTTCTGAGTATAGTACTGATGAATACTCATTGTTCTGCAGACGCCAGGAAAACATGCAGTAGTATGGAATATGTAAAGACAGACTCCGTATACTCCCTACCTGCTGTAATGATGCAGTAACTGGTGAGGTGTCAACATAGCCAGGGGTTAAATTTTACAGTAATTGCAAGACCAGACTAAGTCAAGACACTTTTATTTTTTTGCTTGGCATATAAAACTGATTCCCTTATGAAACAGAAGTATTTTACTAGCATACAGTTCATTTGGAGAGGTAGATGGTAAGAAGTTTGACGACAGTAGCAACTTTACAGTTAGATTTGGCACATGAAAGCTAAGCTTTTTGTACAGACTTCAAACCAGGCCACTCCTTGAGGCACTCTGCTCATACACACATCAGCAGCTAGGAAAAGATGCTAAAAGATCTGAAAATAAAAAACAAAGTATAGTTAGAAAAGTATCAGTTCTAAGTAAAGTAACTCTAAGAACATGCACCTTCACAGTATGCCATGTACTGCTATTTAGGAAAACCAAAATCGTCTTTTTTTCCACAGCTGTCTTACAAAACTACTATTGATTTATAAAATAAACTTTTAAACCCATGGTGCCTAAGGGCACAAAATGGTAATCAAAGCTGTTGGAGAAGAACTGAAAAGTGGAAGGACAGAAAGGGTTGTTTCAAATCACTTGGCACCTACAGAAATGCTAGGCATCTACTTTGCCTTTGAAAAGCCAGCGAAGTCTGTAACTAACAAATTAACTGTTTTCACTCCACAGAGGTGGTACTAACTGTAAACATGAACTCCATGGGTTCATCGTGAAAACACCAGCATTACAACTAAGAAATTGCCTATTTTGAGGATGTGCTTGCAAGAGATAAAGTGAAAGACATTTTCCATATAGGCAGCGTTAACTTAAGCTGCTGTTATGACTTTTGCCTGTAACTTCAGCTGAAGTAAGTGCTCCACTCCAAATTCAGAAAGATGGAAGATAAGGCCTGTAGTTAAGAAAGAAAATATTAAGCCTTTTATGCCCTGTGTGTGCAAGTTAGAGGAAATATTATTTCCTGACATCCACACCCAGGAATTATTAGACCTTGGCAAACCTCAGTGGGCAAGTATGCGTCACTGATAAAACTAGAGTTTATCTTTTTCTAGGTTAGCAGTTTATAGTGCTTACACATGTTCTGATTTCTTCCTTGAATTACTGCTTGGGGTTGAAGCTACAGTAGTGTGAACACAAGTCAATGCTCAGGAATAAAATCTTTTAAATAAGAATAGTTGATAAAATTCACAATAAAAATAACTTTAAAAGCTGCAAGAACTCTAAACTGCACTTCAGTTACACTGCTGTAATTCACTGATCAAAACAATGGGGGAAGGTTTGTTTGCTATATAGTTAAGCATCAATCTATCTCTATACTGCTATTACTAGCATAAACCACCTTGTTGATACACAAACTTTTTGGAAGTTTTCTACAGTCTGCTTGAAGGGAAAACAGTTTCAAAGAACAATTCTAACCAGTCTGACTGTAGTCACTTTTCTGTAAAGCTGCCTAAATAACAAAATGCAAATCTAGCAAATTACAATTATTTGGGTGACGTAAGTCAGCTACAAAACCGGAATTCTTTAAGGTTAAGACGCACTACAAGATGTGTAAGGATTGTGCACTATGGTTCACTGCATATCAGATGCTGTGAAATAACATATATGCCATCACCACCAACAGATCCAAATCAAGAGTCAATGGGGAGGAAGGGACATGGTAAAATTATCATGTGTTTACTGAGGGCAAAATAGCAAATTACTTTGAGTTTCAGTGAGATTACTGTCAATCTACAACTCACCTTTCTAAAAGGTTAGTCTAAAATCCAATCAGAATTTCCAAGGAATGCCAGACGAGTAGTCTTCATAGTGATAGCAGTATTGCTACTGAAGTTATAAAAGTTACGGAATGAAAATCCGAACAAGTATTCAACTGTTTCCACTTAAACTTGCTAGCCATATAGTAGCTTGTATGAGTGGAGCATGGGCCTTGACAAAATTCCTTTTTTTCTTGTGGCTTAGAGGGCATGTCCTGTAAGGGGACAGTGTTCTTTGAGGCTACCACTCATCTTTGATAGTGCTATTTAAAAGCTTAAGAATGAAAGTCTGCTTTATCTGTCACAATCAGGATTCACCATGTATGCTGTGAGGTGAGTAATCCTACATGCAAAAAGGGAAGTAACACCCTTACACAGAAGGAAAATACAGCAGAATTGCTGTACAACAAGGTTAGTCCTAACAGTAGCAGCTGGCCCCACTACTACTTTGCTGCAGCAACAGACATAATATGTAACATTTATGCAACATAAATGCTGCTCATAATACTTATGAACAGTATGTGTCCAGTATATAACTACAACCGGAAGAGGTGAGGAGGGGCACAAAATTTGAATCTAGACCAATACCAGCGGCAGAAGTCAGATGATCTTCTGAATACCTGTAATACAGGCAGTCTCATTCAATTAAAGCCAGCTGTTTTTAATGACAGAACCATTTATGAATAGTAACTCAAGAACTTACCACTGAAAGATACCAAAGTAGTTCATGTAATTACAAAAATGAACAAACTTTCTGGGGTCTAAATGGGTTTGTACTCGATGATACTCCTGTCAGTAGGGGATCATGTTGTGCATTTTGGAGGCAGAACTGCTTCAGGTCTGCTGCAGCCTGGGAAACCTAATCATAATAAAAGTTGGCATTAGAATTCACTGACCACTCGTTACTCAGGATGTAACTATATCATGAAGTAAATACTGATAAAGTAGTACAGCTTGTTTAGATTTTATACAATGCTTCCATTGTAATTTTTGTTTAAGAATTTGCACAGTAATGGAGTAAGAATTTGGAAAATCTTCACATTAAACTTTTAAGCCTGAAGAGTGAAAGATGAGCAACATCTTGGAGATGGCTTTGTTAAATAGATGAACATCCTTGTACTAACATAAATCGTGTAAAAATACAGCCTACAGTTTAAAGATGCTCTGCTTGACTGAACTGCTAGTTTATCTTCCATTGGAAAGCAATCCTAACGATGAGACAGTGGTTTTGGTAGGTAGTATCTAAAGACAAGGCAGTAAGCGCTCTGTCATTCTTTAACTCTGAACTTGTAAAAATACGGATCAAAGTTTCAGAAAGGAGCATCCTCACTCGTATCCTGTACTTGCAGTTTGCCCAGAGGTTCTCTTAATCTGGCAGGGTCCCGTCTCAACCCCAAACCGCACGAGTTAAATGTACTCAGTACGTTTTGCAGAGAGGTCTCCATTTTACAGTGCCAGGCTAGCCGGGCAACCTGTTGTGAACCCCACTCTAGCGGCCCTTTCCACCGGGCTATGACGGAAGAAGACGCTTCTCAGAAAAAGGAAATTCAAGGGACGGGCACAGCCACCATCCCGGGAGCTCTTCGGCCGGACACCGGCCTGCGGGCACCCGAGAGGCTGCAGGAAGCGAGAGGGCGAGGCGGGCCCCGCACGGGCCGAGCTCCGGGGCGGTGGCAGCAGTAGGAGCGGCAGCTACGCAGCCATCCCGGGCCTCGACTCGGCCCGACAGAGCCGCAGGTTATAGCCTATGATGGGGTGAGGTAGGTCGGGGCAGGCGGTTCCGACCCTGCCCAGCCCCTGCCCCACCGGACAGCCCGGCCGCCTCGGAGGACCGCCGTGGGGCGCGCCCCAGGGGCGGTGTAATGGCGGCACGTCCGCCCCGTCCCAGCTCCGCTTCTCACCTTAACGCGAGTCACGCTGGCCTCCAGGCGCAGCTGCTGCACCACCTTCTTCATGGCCGCCACGTTGGAGGAGCCCGACATGATGGAGCGGTACCGGCCCCACACCCTGCACAACTTCGCGGCG
>JASSUY010028589.1:3964-22208 GCA_032466535.1 Forpus xanthops | reverse complement strand
CGGGGCCGCTGTCGGGCGGGTGCGGTGCGCTGCGGGCTGTGGGTGTTCGGTGCGAGGTCCGTGTGCCCGGGACGGGGCACCGCCTGGAAACACAGAAGTGAAACGTCTCCTTCCCCATGTATCTATAAAGTGGATTTAAAACGAGACGGTTAAGACCAAGGTGGAAAATCTTGGCGATAATGTCCAGTGAGTGACTAGTTTGGAGCTTATTTTGCGATGCAATGAAGTTCACAACTTTGCTCCTGTCAACACGTTCGGGTCTTGACAGCAGTCTAGAGGTGAAGGGTTCACCCCAGAATCTGCCCAGGAGTGATGGTGAAGCTTCGGCTGATGGCATGGGGCAAAACATGTCATGCAAAGCGCAACAACGTGCATGTACACAGGGACTAATGGGAGGAACTTGTGCTGTAGCTTGCTGTGTCTTTGGTTGGGAATAGCTGGGAAAGACGTGGGATGTTACAGCGAGGTTGCTCGTGAGAGCTTGTGTGGTGTACTTGTGAAGGAGCAAGTAAAGACCTTTGTAAGCAGCTGCTTTCTGCTGACATGAGGAAATCTTATTTCCATCTCATGGAGCCAGGGCAAGACTTGGAAGGTTGTCTGGAAGGTCCGGTCACCTGTGCCCAAGGAAAGGTGAACTGGAAATAGCAGGAGTATGAGGGAGAGCTGCAAGCTGATCAGGAGAGCAGTGAGGCATTCAGCAGGCTGAAAATCAGTCTGTTTGTAACCTCTGACGTGCTGGAAGAGCCTCCAAAGTGAGGAAACTCATAAAAAGGTTAAGGCAGAACCATGGTTTGTAGTTTATGAAAGGATTTTTTCTGGCATGGTCACCCAGAGCAGCCAGGCTTGCTTGGAACACTGTGTTTGGCCAACACAATATGCTGTGCATGTGGCTTGGCTACAGTTCACAGTAATTGTCCTTTTAAAAGAGATAAATCCAGACCCTGCAAGAATCCCATTTTGTGGGGATTTAGGGCTGTGTCTTCAGGAAAGCAGAACAATGTGTAGAAAACTATATGCAATCAAAGAGTCTTTATGGAAGAGGAGAAAATGGTAAAAGGAAACATTCCAGTGCAGATCTCTGGGAGCTGCAGGGCTGTGATTTGCAGTTCCCCCGGTTACTTAGGTGATGCTCACTGTGTACAAGGTGTGGTTGGGCCTTGTTTCTCTGCAGTGAGCTGGAACTTTCTGTTTCAGCACAGAAACTACTTTCCATTTTCATAAATGGAAAGAAGAATAGTAAGTGAATATAAAGGCTATTAATGGAGTAACTGCTCTTGTAAAATACTTAATCATGAAACTCATTCTTAAAGAATGTTTAAATCAAAAAGAAAATTATAAAGCCCACCTGTCATTTGCTGTGATCAAGTACAGGGAGCAACATGTCGTTCAGTCAAAGGAGACCTCAGACATCACAGGTGAGAGTTTTTGTACTTTTCCATGAAGTGTGTTTTGATTTCACATTTAAAAATATAAAATACTACAAGAAGTGACACTGCTCCATTTCTAGGAGACCTGAGAGGGGAAAAAAAAAAAAAGTGCTCTTAACATAACATGTATAGAAGGTATTATTTTCTAGTACATTTAGTAACATTTTCTAATTTTCTAGTTAAGTTTAATAACAACAATAGCTGGAATATGTAATACAGCTTATTTGCATGGCTTCTAGTTATAGGAAATGTTTCATCCTTATCAATGCCATCTTATTTTCAGTAAAAGTATCAAGATCTGGACATTAGTAGTCCCACAATTGCCACAGGTTTGAACAGTTTCAGTGAACCTTGCTCAGGGAGTGCTTAGTTTCTCTTTTTGCAGCCATTACCAGGGGCGTTTCTGTGCTTCCAAGGTAACTAACATTATTAAGACCTGCCAGAAATATTTGAATTCTTTTTCTTCAGGCAAGGTCAGGTTGTGGTGCTATTTGGATCCAGCTTTCAGGACTTTGCATTATTTATGAGAAGAACAAAGGCAGGATTTCAGCTGAAGTATTTATGTAACCAGGACACACTCCAGAGTATCAAGTGTTTTTGGTAAGCTCTGTCCATTGCTGTCATAGTGACATACAGCAGTAGCACAGGCTCTCTTTTCTCTGATTTCCAGGGTTGAGCATTTCTAATGTGACTTAGTTTGATGTTGTCAGCTATCATTCAGTCACAAACTGCTCTACTCATTGCTGTTCTCACTCTTTCACTGTCAGGTGGATGCTCACTCTTCTAGTCCATCAAAGACACCATTCCTGCCTCCAGAGATTGAAAGTCCACCTAAGCAAAACAAGGCAAAATAAAAAGGTTATAATACATCTACAGTTATGATTATATTTTCTTTATTTAGTTGGTGGACTTCCATGTTTTTTATGTCCCAGAAGAAGTGTGGAACTTCAAGCTGAATACAGTTCCTGTAGCTCTTACTAGCAAATTCATCTCAGCCGGATTTATAAGGTGAGTATAGTCTTAGGCTTCAGGTACATGGTAGGTCCTTTTTATTGTCTAATAATTTAGTTGAGCTGTTGCTCTGTGAAGCACTATTACATCTGTCAGAAGAGACTTGTTCTTTAAGAATTTCTGGAGGGCAAGTGATGCCCATGACTAGTGTTAGGTTTATTTGGATTTGCTTAGCTCCATTGCCGCCCTTTGTGTAAACCCTTGAAATGTACTTCCAAAGCAGTGCTAGCATTTCTGCAGAATAATCTATGTTGTTAAACCACAGTCTTATATTCTTTCTGGCTACTTGAGCCTGCTTATCAAAGTCTTGAGTTCTTTTTGGGTGTGGACCAGCCTGAAGACAGAGTGGCTTGATGAAGGTAGGATAGCCTGTCAATTTCCAGGAACAGGGGTATGATGATCTGATCTCTCTCAGTCCAAATAAAAACTTGAACGATGTTTCTCAAGGGAAAGCATCACATTCCAGGCAACTACTAGCACATCTACCAGCACAACTTCTTTCTTTTTCAGTTATATTTCTGAAAGATTGTGCACAACACCATGTGCCTTGTGTGCTTTCAAGTAGCTGTTTAGAGGAACTGGTGAAAGAATAGCCCAGGTCCTAGGCCCAAACTTGGTGCAAGGAGCTGCCTTTGTAATTTTTCTCAGCTTTGAAAATTTGTTTTATACCCCCAAACACTTTACTCACAAATTTAGTGTGTATCTAGTGTGGTAAGGAGTTGTAGAAAAATCACATAATGTAAAGATGAGTATTGAAGTGGAGCTTTTACATGCACCTCTTGAGCAAAACCTGACAATTTAGCTTAAACTGCAGGGAATATGGGTTTTAACTACTTTAAATTAGGGTTGTATTGTCCACTTAATATACTGTGTAGCTGAAAAGATTGACAGCACTCAGGTATGAGCATGTAGGGCAGAATGTATTTGTTCTCACAGCTTCTTTTGTTGAAAGGCTGCTCAAAACCAGAGGAAATAAGTGTATATATCTGTTTTGTTTGCTGTTCTAGTCTCTAGCAGCAGTGCAAAATGCCTACAGCTGGAGTGGTGACTTCAGATCATTTCATATGATTGCACATCTGTCACTGCCCTCTATTCTCTAGTGTAAATTTATTTCCCTGAGGCTCAGTTCTGAGGCATCAACTTAAATTAGGATTCTCATTGATTTCAGTGGGTTTATAGCTGATGAGGTATTTGTTGCTTTCTAATGAGTTTTAAACAATTGCTAATTAATTATTCTGTGGATACTGTGCAATGCTGCAGTATATTGCGTTAGCAATAACTAGCACCTGGCCAGTGTATCACTGTCATTAAAAACAAAATTATTTTTAAAAGCTTACTATGGACAGGGGGAGGGAACAGCCTTGATGGTACAAATGCTGTTTGGACATTGTTGATAGCACTGTCAATCAGCTTGACAATCCTAGTACTGTCTGAGTCAGCTTAACAAAGGATTCCTAGGTCTAAGTACAGGCCACTTCCATTAACTATGAAATTAGAGGAAAGTATTAAGTGTGTAATTGTCTATGGCCCTGAGCTCTTGTTCCCATGAACAGCCTCTGTGATCTTTCATTTATTCCTCATTCCTCACCACAGAAGCCATACGTTTGCTGAGGTGGCTGCAATGAACTCTAGTTTGCATTACCTTTAAAGGAGCACCCTGAAGCAAAGGACTTGGATGTGACTAGTCTTCTGCAGAGAATAAGAAATATAATACGCTCCTAGTGGTTGCACAGGCAAATAATTTGCAGATAAATTGCTGTCCTGTATCTGAGGTTCTATGTACCTAGATAGTTTTCTCACAGGGTACATTGTAGTTACTTAGATGTTTTCCCTGCTCTTCATAAAAACTTAGATAAAGATTTCCATGCTGTTTTGGACAGGCATTATCAATGAAGGATGTGCAGTGATAGAATTGCCTCTGAATGAGCTTTCACTTATTGGGTTTTAGAAGGCCATTGAAGGAGTATGTCTTCTCTGAGACATCATCTTCAAGAAAGGATAGTGCATGAGATATACTTGAATTACAGATCATATGTGGTCTCACATAAGACCTCGGAATGGTGTGTATTGAATTATGTATCTATCACATATTTCTTTATACATTTGAAATAAATGACATTATGGCTAATATCTGCAGCAAATGACTGGGGAAGAAACAAACAGGAGCTAAATGTAGAGGGAGGCACTGAACAATGTGGCCTCAATGTGTCCTCTTTGCAAACTTTGGTCTCCTCTGCTACATGCCTGTGCTACAAAGCAGATTTATCACCTTGGGGAGATTCTGTAAGTCCAAGATGTTTTAAATCATGCAAGGCAAGCATTGTAGCCCATTGAAATATGAATGTTGATGTTATGATATGAAAGCGTTTATGTTTATGATATGAAACTTGTGGTAGTTTTACATACATAAAGTGTGAAATAAAAGCAAATGGGTCTGTTTGAAGTGGAAACAAACCCTAACAGGTTAAAGTTGAAGACTTGAGTTGAAGGGATGGCATGTTCTTGTCCATACAGTTTAGTGAGAATGGCATGTGCTCTCCCCCAAGCTACGTCTGTGCATTGTTTGAAGAGTGATAGCTGTCTGAGCCAAAATCATGCCTAGGAATTATACTAACAATCAGCATGGGTAATTAACAGTCTTAGGCCTGGATTTGTTCCCTAGCTTATGATAGGAGCAATTAGAATTGCTTCTGATATCCTAGAGAGCTTTTGCGTGACTCTTGCACATTTAGTTTTATTCTGTGGAGCTTTTTATTCTACAGTAATTTTTATACTGAGCTCATTACTTTAATATTTGCATGGTTTCCAGTAGTACATTAAATGATGCAATTCATATTTGCATCAGCTCTTTCATCCTCAAACTATGGTGGAAATGTTCACACTGCAGTGTTTGGTTTTGATTTAAAATGCAATTGCATGTACACATGCATACACCCAACTGTAAATTTGTGTTGGAAAAGACAAAATGAAAGAACTGCCTGCTACTTTAAGTGGACAGTTAATGTAGTCTTCTCTAGCCCTTAGTGCTTGAAGGGGTGTGTTCTACAGTCCTAGACTGGCCCCATGAAACATCTTCACCTATATGGAAATGCATGATTGTAGTTTCTAATGTTTCTGTTACCCATCTGCAGATGAGCAAGAGCATTCTGAAGGACTAGTTTTCAAATTTCAGCTACTTCCCTATTACCCCATTTTATTAGGCTCCTAAAATATGAATATTGCTAGTTAATGTCATGGCAGCCTTTGTAATACAGTCTGCCATAATCTGATATGATGCTCTGACTCTAGCACATCAAGACTCTCTGGCCTGTATGTAGTTGGACAGTAGTCAGTTCTAGGACACAGTTCCCATTTTTGGTCATTCTGTCCATACAAGCCAGTATGTATATAGCATTATCTTCCTGCTCTTACTAACTAGCCATCATTATTTGATCTTACAGATGTATTAATCAATAATAACATTCTAGGGTATCTCCTCACATCACATTAAAAGTACTACGGGAGAAGCTTGGAGAGTACTTGGGTGGAGTTGCAATTGCAGATAAATTCAGATTTTTAAAATGCATTGGGAAAAGACTAGCAGTGGTAAGTTAATACTTTTTTTTCCCTTAATGCTCTTTTGTTTTACAATGCCAACCACAGATTTCATTCCTGCAGATTAGATAAACAAAATACATAGAAAGGAGATAACCTCAGGAGCACTGTTATCATTTCTTTTTTTTAAACATGCTGGAGTGTGAGTTCTTGTAAGAACACATCTACTTCTCCAAATACAAAGGCACAGCTGGAAAGGTATATTAGAAACACTCTTTAAGTCATCATATGTAATTAGTTGCCATCCAGTGAAAACATGTTAGTTTTGTAAGTCAGTGGATTAAATATGGCAAATCTTGTTGCATTAAAAAAGATCCCCTTAAGGTCATTATTACGAGTACATGTTTGGGAAGATGGTAGTTGAAGAATTTACAAGGGAAGCTGAGTAAGTCAGAGTTCCTCTAATGGTTCCTGCTGTGACCTGCCTGAAAGCCTTTAAAAGATGAGTCTCTGGATATACATGTGTTCCACTAATTAGTCCAGTAATACAGCCTGAGATTCATGTAATCAAACCCCTATATTTCTGAATCATAGCTATTCCTTACATTGATTCTCTGTATATTTATACCTTACAAACTATAGCTAAAGATTAAATATCCTTGAAAATCGGTCCAACTGAAAGTTTGTTCTTGTAACGCAGAAAGACTTAGGTCTATGTGTGCAAGTATAGAATACATCTTTCTCCTCTCATTTTACCTGTCTGTCATGGACCTGTAAATTAATTACAAGCTGGAAATTTGGTGTCATTCTTTTAGTTACCACTAAAATTACACAGAAGACTAGAACAGATATTAAGTAATATGCAAAAAATAGGTAGAAAAACAGAAGGAAAAACTTAAACTTAAAGACTGAATCTGAACCTGAAAATGTGCATATGTCTTCAAAGAATTCAGGTCTTTTAAACTGGATGATCATAAGTAAGATGATGTATTTTCTTTCCCACTGATAGTTCTGAAATAAATTGAGAAATTTTCCATCTTCTTTTAGATTGTCAGCAAATTAATATTTTACTTTAATAGAGAATTAAAGATATTGGTAGATACAAGTGAAGATTTTGAGTGATGAATTAGACACATAATTTTAAGTTGGTGTATTTACTGTTGCTTGATGTTAAACATTATAACAGAGTGGAAAGCAAGAAACCAACTAACCAGTTTATTTGTTATTTAGGGTCATGGTAACCTCATTGAATCATATCTCCATGAACAAATATTTGTTGACTGATTTCTTACCCCCCCAGTCTTCTGTTTTGCAAGAGTAACAATGTAAGCAATAGTAAGACCTGTACCAAACTTGCAAGTAAGGGTCTTTAAGTGAAAAAGAAATGTAAACCTACATTATGTTCATCTGCTCTCATTTTTCTTATATCTAGCTCATGTCTCTAGTAGTGGCATTGCCTGGCCATTACTAAGAATAAAAGTAGGCACCATGTTTAGTTCAATTTCATTATTTAAATGTAAGCACAGGTTTTTATTTACTGTTTTCTGGGGTTTCTTTGTTTTGGTTTTATGTTTTTTTTTGTTTTTTTTTTTTTCGTGCATCTTATAAATGTACATTGATTATTTTAGACTTTGGGACGCTGTTGAAATCTGAAAGTGTGTTTCTATTATATGAGGAGTATAAATAGTATGGATTTTTTTTTTACTTACGTTAAACATTTTGCAGTATTGTATTAGGTGAATAGAGAAAATTATATAAGAGTCAGCATTTCTAGTCAGATTCATCTTGAAGTAACTACTGGTAAACAAAGTCAAAGACTTTCTTCTCTTGTGACTGTTGGATCAGGTTCCTTGACCCATAAGAGGAAGTACGAAATATATTCAGTACATCCATGCACTCTTGTGTGTCTGAGATGTTGAAAAACAGACAAAATAAAGTTTCAGTGCTGTCAGGAAACAGTGGTCTGTGTTCCTTCCTCCCCATGAGGCCATCACAGAAGATAGATAGTGTGAGTTCTGAAAATATGTAGTATGTAAAGAGGATGATAAAATAAAGAAATTAAGTGATATGCAACATTGTTCATCAAAAAGTATTTTATTGGTTACACTTCCATACTTTACCTTCCAAGGTGAAAGCAAAACAAGAAACAGAACTGGAACTGAAGTCATTTGCTTCACCTTACGTACGTATTGAATGGCTTTTAAGGTATCATTTTCAGAAACCTTTTACATTGTACATTTCATCTCATGTCTGATGAATGTACTGCATATTTTAGGCACTTTATCCTGAATTATATTTATTACCTGAAGTGGAATACTTTGAAGGTGTTTATCAATTATCACCATCAACTCAACAAAGACATCACTTTAATACAGAAGCTAATCGGCTTGATCATAAATCAGGATTATCCAGTCTCCCCCAACAAAAACCTGAAACAAGCAAGCAATTTTTAGAAAGCATACAAAGCAGTCATCGGCTAGAAAATGAAGAAGTGCACGATCCTGTGGAATGGGGTGAGAAAGAACATGTTCCAGTTTTGTACACAAATAATAAGCAAGACCATAACAACAGGATTCAAGAAAATCGTATACAGCTTAGAGAAGAAGGTAAGTTTAACCAATGTAGTGAAGGAGGATGATGAAGGAGAAGAATAAATATTATGGTTAATATTTACAATAAAAACCATTTCTGTTTTCTAATATCAACTATTATGCAGATAAAAATGGATCCCATGGCTCCCTCTTCACACCAAATCAGTCAAATCCTGCAAATGATTTGGAGTCTGGAAAAAGTGATATAGTATTACAGACCTCTCAGCAAATTCATCTCAGCCAAGATCAAAAAGAGCATAACACTCCTAAGTGGAATGACAAAGCCAAAGGAATCACTCATATTCTTCATGTAAACCACAATGATGAACAAGACCAGAATAATCAAACACCCCAAAATCACATCAAATATCAAAAGGGTACAACTGTTTATTGTCATCCTTTTGCTAAAGCACGTGTTTAGAAAGTTGGCAGAGTAAAGCTTAGTTTTAAGAAATCCATAATTAAATCATGGGTTGCAATACTGCTATCAGAACAATATTCTGATTTTTAAAATAATCATAATGTCTTTCAAAGAGCTGTAGTTTGAAATTGGGTAAGTCCTTTATCACTGTGTATTGATATAGGGAAACACTTTACTATAATTGATGCATTTGTCTAATAGTAATTAAATTACTTATATGCTTAGAGATGTGTGTGGAGAGTTTATTAGAAAAGGTTTTTATGGATGAATTATTGGTAATTTCAGTTTCAAATCATAACCTGTTAAAAATAGCTCTATCCCTTCATCATCATGTTAACTGATATTATGTATGAGACCGCTTAATACACAAATCTATGTATGTAAAGGTATAACCGAAAAGTTTTCCATAACATTATTAAAATGACGAAGGATATAGGATTTTGTAGTAGTAAAGGTAAAGTCTGTCAGCAATTTTATTTTGAAATATTTATTATATATATTTTAAAGCAAAAAACATTCATTAACATTTAAATCCAAAACATTTTGCTCTCCCTTTCTATGCTGGCTCCAGTCTGCAGGGGATCTTCTGTCTCTAAAAGGCAGAAAGCATTAGATAAGGAACTAGTTTAGGGAAGGTGAAATAACTGAGTGGTTTCCTTATCTGTCATAATGTTTCTTGTACAGGTTACCACAACTAATTAGATGCAAATTCTCCAAACAAAACCATCTTTTTTTTTGTTATTTTTTATTCCCTTTGTTTCTTTCTTCTGTTATTCACCCATTTCCAACCCCCAGATTGGATCAATTCACTGAATTTGTAACACAGGTTGGAAAGCCCAGGCATTGACAGTCAAAACATCTTGAATTTTATGAGTGTAATCTGTGTATTTTGATCATCATTATCCTGTCACAGAACTAACAAACATGGATAGTAATGACCCCTTAAAAAATACCAAACTAAGAAAAGGCAGAACACAGGATGCTGGAATTCTTAAAATAGTGGAAGACCGAGCCACAGAATATGCATGCAAAAAACAAAGGTTAGTAAATAATGATTCTGCTAAAACACTGGATAATATTAATTCATAACCAGACTTCAGGTAAATGAAAGAAAATGGGGAGGGGGGGGATTAATTACACAAATTTTCACTTGCTGCTTTGATTTAATTTTAGCTTGTTGCAGTACAGAACTAGCAAGTCTATGGCTGATCCTGGTGAAAAACTGGATAATCAGGTATGTTTTTCAAGGTAACATATTCTTACTAATATTGAGCAATAAACATAATCCTCCACTAAGACATATTTTGTAAGAGAGGGTAACTCACTAGAAATATTAAATTCTCAAATGTAGCTCTGAGAGTAATGAGAAAAGTCAATTCATGCACTGCTACTTTTTGGTAAAGAAAAATCAACTATATTTCTCAACAATGAAATCATCAGAAGTTATACCTCTAGTCATAATTTAACAGGAACTACATATACAATAACTATCTCAGTCTTATTAATGTTAGCTTGTTATTCTTGGTCTTGTGTGGGAGTGTCAATGAGTCGTGGGTTGCGGGCATGGACAAGAACAATTAGCCATAGTCTGCTTTTTTGTCTGCATGTTCTCTGTGATGCAAGTGTTCAGTGTTCTGGTTTTATTTGCAGAGGTCCATCTGTTTGCAATTTACTAATCATTTGTACTGGTAACAGAATAAAAAACCTTACAGGTAGAATTCAAATTCATCCCTCATGTTCAGTCAGACCACTTTCAGGGCATATGTCTAATGGAGCTATTCAGGATTATGGGTATGTACTTACAGTTCTGCGTTTTGACTCCAGGCTGATGAAAACAAGCAAAATCCTCTTAGTTGTCCAAAAGAATATATTTCACCTCCTAATCTACCTTTCCTGCCGTTTTCTGTAAATCCAGATCAAGTTCCTGCAATTCAGACAGCAAGTGAGTATGTGTTTCCAAGAAATTGCATGGAGTGAAGGCGTGCTGAGAGAATTGGGGTTGTTCAGCCTAAAGAAGAGAAGGCTCCAGGGAAACCCTTATAGCAGCCTTTCAGTACCTAAAGGGGCTGATAGGAAAGCTGAAGAGGGACTTTTCACAAGGGCACATAGTAATAGGACAAGGGGGAATGGCTTTAAACTGATATAAGGTAGATTTATATTAGCTATTAGGAAGAAATTCTTCCCTTGTGAGGCCCTGGCACAGACTGCCTAGAGAAGCTGTGGCTGCTCCACCCCTGCAGTGTTCAAGGCCAGGTTGGATGGGGCTTTGAGCAACTTGATCTAGTGGAAGGTGTCCCTGCCCATGGCAGGGGGGTAGAACTAGATGAGCATTAAGGTCCCTTCCAACCCAAGCTGTTCCATGATTCTGTGACAACAATCAAGACTGCATAGTTAATGAAGACAGAAATACCTGTCTTATGAAAGAATTTGTACATTCATTCATTCACTCATTCACTCATTCATTCACAGTATTGTTATAAATTTTAGTTTGTGATGGGAAAGTTCCAGCCATTTTGAGGTGTTCATAAAGCATAGCAGGTGCCCAGCACTAGAAAACCCAGTTTGTGGACTTGGGGATGAAAGGAGAAAAGTGGGGAAATCAAATGAAATACTGCTCACTTAAGTGCTGAGGATCTTCTGCTGTGGGGGTGAAGTAGAAGGATAGTGAGAAGGTAAGTTACTGATCTGTTGTGACTAGTGAAAGTGTTCTGCTTATGACCACATGGAGTTTAAGGCAAGATTTCACTACAGTTTATATCGCAATGTATGTTGAGCAGGTAATAGTCTTTTGGAGGCTTTTGGCTTCATACGGCAATAGTTTTCAATGTATGCAGTGCATATATATCTTGATTATATAGTTTTAGTGATATATTGTCTAGGCATGTAAGAGGGTGTTTACTTGTTTGCAAGAGTGGATGAATGCATAGATGCATGCTGGATTTCTCACTTTGTTCTAATGCACCAAACACTTTGAAAAGTTAGGGATAGTTTATTAAAAAAGAAGGAAGAATTTCTGTTGCCTGTTTTTGACATGATTTATGATTGGGGCATTACAAAAATCTTGATTGATCCTACCTAGAGTATGCTGGTGCTTACTAAATATAGTATCTTTAGAAAATAAGGTGGTAGGACAATTACAACAAATGAAGAAAGACAGAATGCACATGGAAAAAACTAGAGAAGATCTGATCAGAAAAGTTAAAGGGCTACTGGAACAACATCGCCTGAAAAGATACCAAGGTACGCTTTTAATTTATTTTGTAATTTGGAGTGATAGAGAAATGACACTGAAACCAATGTGAAAATATTTGTCTCCTTATCAGTGAGCTCAGTTGCAGAGAGGGGCAGTTTGCTAAACAATAGCTCCAACAAGTCTCACTTGTGTAACAGCATGTTGAAAACATTGAAGATTGCAATGTTTCCCTCCACTTTCGTGATAGTCTTATAAACCTAAAAACATCCTGCTTTTTATCCCAGGTCATACAGTCCCTGGAAAGCTACTGCAGGCTGCTTCATTCTTTGAGGCCCAGGCTGGCTGACATTCTAAACCTGCCTGTAGCTGGTGCTTACAGAGGTTTTTACTGTGCTGACAGAGCTTCTCATTAAATGGCCATCATAATACTTTTTGTTCCTCCTATCTCAGTATTCAGCTTATGGCATGGAACTTATAAGCCTGTCGTGACAAGCTTGACAAACCCTGTTTTTTTTAATAAGCTAAAATCTCATTTAAATCCCACCCAAATTTTCTTTGTAAAATAATTTTCATGTTTATAGTTAAGCTATCCTCCCTAATTCACATTCCAGTTAACCAGAGAAGAGGTTTAATCACTTCAATGTTTGAGCGCATTCTCTGGATTTAAGTATAGCTAAATCATTAGGAGTCTCAACTATTATTTGTAGCTTTGTTGAAAGGAGAAGATAAGACAATTCTTCCAGTTATTCTATAAGGTCATGGTTTTACACTGCCATGTCCAACCTCTGGTGAGGCTGGAAAAAAAAAACCACAACAAAAACTTGAGCACTTGAAGCAGTGAATCTGTGGTAGCATGGAGCTGCAAGGCAAGCTAATTTACCCCATTGAGATAAGCCCTAAATTGCTCCTGTGTTGTGTTAAATTATGTTTCACAGTTAGGTAAAATAAAGGTTATTTCACATGCATTCAAACAGCTTCTGCAAGAAGTGTCTCTACCTCTGAAGTATTTTTATCAGGCCTGTAAAGTTTCATAAGTAAGTGCATTTGCAAACATGCCCCTTCAAAAGGTATGAATGGAAGGGCATGTTCTGTAGGAACAGCTGTCTTGTCTATATTTAATAACCTCCTAAGGCTGCCATGCTGACATACTCATTTACATACTTATAGTCCTCCAGGAGCTGGGTTCTTTTAGATAAGTTTCTGAGCAGCAGCTCTCCTGATTTCCTAAACTATGTCTTGAAAGAAGGAATCATTTAAGACACTGCAGACTAGTAGATGTATGTGGCTGTAAGACTGCCACACTAAATACAGGGGAAATTGCTAGCTGTAGACAGCACATTATCAACATAAGAGGAATCATAGTTAAGTGTACAGGTAAATAACTGTTTCCCATAATCTTGGGGCTTTTGTATAAAACTAAACTGTGCAGAGCTCAAATTTTGCCTAAGTCTACAGTGCTAAATATCCTGCTACAGGTCCTTACAGGTCAGGATCACCTACTGTCCACCTGAAACCTTCATAACTCCCAAGCTGAATGAAATTTTGGGGTTGGACCTTGTGTTGTATCTTGGTGGACAAAGAGAGCCTTTTGTTGTAGGTGATTGTGTGGAAAGTCAGTTGTATTTACAGTGAATGCCATTTCGATGAAGATTTTCCACTAGATTTTTTTTTGAAAGAAACCTAGTGCCATAGTTTAATGTGTGCATTGGCCAATTGCATCTTTTTAGATCAGTTGGTCATTACTGTCTTCAGCAAACCTTATGATGGGATGAACAAGACCAAACAGTATTACTGTTTTCCTGCGCAGTTGGTGAGGAATGGAAAAAGCAGTACTTTGAAACCAAGAGAGCTGCGGTTCCCCTGGAGAATGCTTTAAACAAACTGCAGCAGGATTTAGAGCTTTACCACCAGAAATTACTCTTGCAATTGGAAGCCAGAGATAGCCAAAACCAACCAAGAAATATGACAAACACCAAGGTATTTGCTTGTGTTATTTTAATCTCTCTTTTTACAAAGCCTGTTTTTTTTTTTCTGTAAAGTAACAAATTAATCACCAAACATTGAGTTGTACACTAGCTTTAACAGCCAAATATAGAAAATACAAAACTTCTTCAGCTCACACTTCTTAAAAAGACTAAGTACTTGAGTCTGAGCATTTGATTCTTTATGCTTTGTGCTTCCACAATACCTTCTTGTAAGTAAATGCCCTTTCATTCAGTATGATTAATAAATTGTTCAGTTCACTTACAGAAGTAGTGAATTCTGTTTGGAAGGACGAGATGTGCCTGAGGCTTTTAGGGTGGTTGCACCTGAACTATTGTGCGACTGAGTCTCACATTATCTTGTTGGTGCCAAACCACTGGATGTGCAGAGAGGAATTAAAAAAGCGTAAGAGGGGGAAACACACTTCACAACAGTTCTATCTGTAAATTTTCTAAGTGCGTTAATGGAATCAAGTCTGTTGGCAAATCTAAAGCTAGACTAGGAAAAATCTCTTTCTTGTATCTGAAAGGTCAGAGAGTATATATACAATCTAAGAGTATATATTATATACAAATGTGTATTATTTGACCTATGTTAATATCTACAATATAAAAATATTACTAGGGTTGGTATGACATTATATAATCAGCCATGTTCAGATATTTAATTGCTCCTTTTGGGAGGAGATACCAGGGGCTTTTTAAATCTTTCTGGCTAGGCACAGAGTCCTTGTGTGGAGGACACATGCCTGCAGAGGTTATTTGTTGGCTGGTGCACAGAAGATAAATAGCGAGGATCTAATTAGCTATTAGGCTAAGCACAAGTATGCTCTCCACCCCTTGTAAGCTACGTGCTGGCCAGGCAGGCATCAGTCAGCTGGGAAGAGTTGGGCTCTAGGGAACAGATCCCATTGTTGCTGGTTTCCCCTCTTCCACCAGCGTTGTCCTCACTGGTGACTCAACACACACTGTGGTGATTCCTCAGTAGCCCCCAACTAGTCTGACAGCCCTGCCTGTTTTCTTCCAGCATGACAGTGTAAGTTTCGTGCTTTCTCAGTGGTATGGGTTAGAATTACACAGCTGTGCGGTGTCAGAGCTGGGACTTGGACCCTTGCATGCAGGCAGCTACACCCCTGGGTGGGAAGAAGCTTACTGCAGGAGCTCAGAGATGAGAGGCTGCAGATACCACTTAATGACTCCTTGTATGAAACTTGATCTCATCATTTGCTTCAGCTGGCACTTTAATAGAATTTTTAATGGCTTGGAACATCAAGAGATTAATTACCACATACACACCCACACGCACCACTCAGTTTTACTGACATCAAGGGACCACGATTTACACGAGCTGAGTATAAGAACCTACATTTGAAAACATGAATTTCAGTTTTACAGGTTAATTCAGTGACAGGCCCACCCACACCTACTGCTGAAATTATGTGCTGTATAACCTGGAGATCATCTGCACTAAACAGTACATGAGTGTAGTAATCTTATCAATAAATGTACTGTGACAGAGTGATGCTAAGCCTGTGAAAGAAATTATTTGAAGTATGCCTTTTTATTATAAATGGGGAGTAGCCATAAAAGATAATTGCAAAACAGTGTGCTGTTACTCAGGAGAACTGATCTGGATCTTAACTTCCCAAAGCAAAAGGGAGTGGAAAAACCTTCGCACCCAGGTGAAGGGCTGACAGCAGGAGGGAGCTGCCCTCTCTTGGAGAGCTGGCTGCTCACAGACCAGAGACAGCTCAGTACACTTTGAGCACTGGAAGAAAGCAAGAGCGCTGGAATGAGTTTGGAGGATTGTTTCTGAGTGGTGAAATGCACTAATGCTGTACTTTTACCTTTTGTTATTTCTGTTCTTTTCAATATAGAATTACACAATCATTCAGATTACTACAGTGCAGCATGAGCTTGATCTACTGAGGAAGAAGCTGGATGATACAAAAATTAAACTTGGTATCAAAATTAAGGTACTCTGCTTTTTAATTAAAACAGTCAAAATGCTACTATATACAAAAAAACCCTTAGACCGTCCCAAACATTAAATGATTTCCTAAAGAGTTTTTATGTGCTAGCTTTATGGTGTTAGTTGCCATTGTAACTTTATCACTTGAGCCAAATTACTCCAGAACACCAGGTAATTAAACAACTTTGTATAGCATTCAAGCAACTTAGATTTTTGAGTTACTAGGTAGACTAAGCTTCACAGTCTTTCATAAAATTCCATTTTACTTAACAGGTAACAGAAGGAACATATTGATGAGGCACTGGTCAGTAGCAGGCTGCGGCTAAGAATAAAAAAGTAAAGTAGTATAAATAAATTTTAATTAAAAAATATGTCTCAAAGCACACGGCAGTCCTCTTCATCTGCTTTATTCCATACCAGTGCTGCCTATGGCTCCCTTTGGAAGGAAGATGATGGTATAGCCTTCATACTAGACAGCTTTGAGTGCTTGAAATAGGAGGCCTCTACATCACAGGAACTGACCATGTGCCTGTTTACTGTGTAATGTAGGGTGGATGTACTCATTATGCCTCCTCCATTGTATAACAAGGAGTGGAGGGAACAATGAATTGCACAGTTGTCTCTTGAAAACACCAAACACTACAGAAGAAAGTATTGCTAGAACTAGGCTACCTAACTAGACATGTAAAATTTTAAGGATGAAAGATGTATCCTGTATAAAATTCAGTCATCTTAGTTATGTAAACCCATATGCATGTCAACTCCAAAAATTTCCTTAAATTGAAATTCCTTAAACTACTGGTTCTTCTGCAGATGAGAAAGCAGGCAGCATCTGATTTACAAGTGCTGAGAGCAGAACTGACACAGAAGAAGATTCATTCAGCTTTAATTCTCCGGTCCAGAAAATGAGGAATTTAAGAGGATGACATGACTTTAACAGCCATAAAGTCTCCAGAAGCTCTGTAATGTTTATAGAAGCTCAGAATTACAGAAGATTTGCCTGTATGTTCTTGAAATTATCTTGTAAAAAGACACCAACTATATAAATGTTGTGGAATTTGTATACTGGGTACTGAGGTACTGCGGCTCACTTTTTACATCTTACTTTTAATATAACATTAGTCAGCTACTTAAATATACAGTTTAACCTAGTAATATGTCTAAAACAAAGTGATTTTGAAAGTGCCAATTAGTGAATTGCGTAACGTCACACTGGTATGCTGATGTTCTTTCATTAACAAAGTACCTACTAAGAAAATAAACCTATAATCTGTAACATACTGTTCTTATTTTTAGGCATGCACATTACATTTTTGGAAAATTATTAAAATAAAACTTCTGTAGAATTACAGCATCAGGAATCCTTTTTTTAGCTATTTACTGAAGTACATTTTTGTCACTATAAGTATGCCATATTGAGTATGAACAAAATCTCAGATGATCTCACTTTATTTCATATCTAACCATTTTTGTTCCCTTTCTAATTAAGAAAGCTACACGGACATTAAGCATCATATGTAGTAAATAGAGGCATCAAGCTATGTCTTGTACAAGCTATGATGATGATCCTGGTCTAATTTACAGTGTTGCATATTCTGCCTTTCTTTAAACTTAAGCTCATGCATGTGCTTAACACTTCTCTGAAAAAGACTTGATAGTGACTTATTCTAGCTCTCGTCTTTGCCTCTCTGCAGTACCTGATGTTATTATCTTAAGTAGAACAAATAACACACTAGGAATTAATGTCACATAAAAGGCTGACAAGGCTGTATTTATTAGTGGAAGAGAAACACTAATGGGAAATCAGTAATAAAGCAAGAAAATAATGCAACTCTCAAAAGGACTAATTTCAAGTATCTTGGTCAAACCACCCTTTATTCAATTTATTTTCTTCACGATAGGATTTACCACATATTTTAGTGGGAAAGTATTAAATCTCTAAAATCATTTGGCTTTCAGTTAAGAATTTGTAAGTCAGATGAATGAAGACCTTGTACCCACTGCAGGAGAGGATCTGGTTCGAGACCATCTTAGATACCTGAACGTATACAAGTCCATGGGACCTGATGAAATCCATCCACGGGTCCTGAAGGAGCTGGCAAATGAAGTTGCT